>CAIGQZ010010775.1:2555215-2580270 GCA_903798205.1 Danio tinwini
ATCCATCCATCCATCCATCCATCCATCCATCCATCCATCCATCCATCTAAAGCTAACTAAAGCTTAATATACCATAATGTGTTTGCTGATATTAAGTTAGAAAGTATTTTTTTCTACAAAACAAAGCTATAAATAGTTATTTTTATGCTCATTCTATTTTGGAATGTTTATGTTTTGGTCTGTGTGATCCCATTAACTGTCAATTTACCCAATAGTATAGGGTAAAATATACTACTACTACTACTAATAATAATAATAAAAGTGTCCATAGTTACATTCATTTTCAGTGTCATTAACCTGTGTGCACTAATTGTTGCAGTACCCATTTCAACCAGTAGCTGTCTTGATTACATACTTCATCTTTAATTCACTGCAACTGATTTGAAAAAAGATTTGACTGAATGTGACTCCAATTACAACACGCTTAATTCCTGCCAAGTATGCTGCAAGTCAATGAAACATTGTCTCTCTCTACTCAACCAATAGTGTTATTGTTAAGAGGAAATGAATGCCTCGTTTCCTTTGTCTTTTAGACCTTGAATGTGATTGGGGTCTCTTGACCTCGTCAGTTGAGCTTTGGCTTCTGATTGGCCGTTTGGATTTATCTGAAAGTGTCAGCAGTATATAGATTTGCCATCTGGTCGCGGTGACATCCGTGATGTTTCTCTTCTGAGTTGCGTGGTGAGCCCAGAACATCATGAGGGAACGACAAGAGAGGGTGTCCCTTTGTTTGGGGACACTGGCACAGGATGGCGTTTGATGGGCCGACCTGTAGAAACAATATTCTCTGTTTGGACCAGTGTTGCGCTCTTCTATTGTTGTAGACATGCCAATATGTGGAGGCTTCCCTCATCTGCCGAGCGCCTGACCGACCCAACACTGCCTCAGTGTTCTCCTCTACGCTTCGCAGCACAATCACTTCCTAACAGCAAAACATGTTCCTACACACCGGAAGTAGCAGTTGTGTGGAGAAACTGTGCAAAGTGAAAACAAATACAGTCATAGCATCTGAACCAAGAGAACTCAAACTAAAACATGGTGCATTATTATTAACCAGTGCTGGAAAATCTTTGAAAATGGTTTGAAAAGGGCTTCGATTTTGGATAAAATGATTGAAACAACTTGAAAATGTAACTGTGTTGCTTTTGTAATAATAATGTACACTACCTGACAAAAGTCTTGTTGTCTATCAAAGTTTTAGGAACAACAAATAATAACTTGACTTCTAGTTGATCAATTGGTAGCAGAAGTAGCTCATATGAAAGGCAAAGGCCTCTAGATTTATGCTTATTTTACCTAAAGAAAATACTACCATGCCTTGCTTGTTAATTATTTACAGTTTTTCTCAGTCGCTTTGGTGCATTTCTCACAACACTATTCACATTTGCACAACAGTTAATGCATTTCTTAAAACAATTAGTACAAACTGCAAAACCTAGTTGAAACCTACAAAAGTGTGTCACTTGCTTAAAATGGAGAGCTCATTCATGTCAATGAAAGTGTCAGTATCATCAAAATGAAAAGTCCTGCCACCATTGTTTATGAAAAAGATAGTCAAATGGCTTTGTCATGTTTTCATTATGAGTTGACTCTCTACATTTTTCCCAATGCAAAAAAGTCAGATTTGGTGACACTTCCTGAAAATGCTCAGGACAGCACTATATACTATTTGCACAGCCATTTGAAAACTACAGTAAAGTTAGACATTACTGCATTTAGTGAGGTATCTGAGTACAAGACACTGAATATGTGTGTTTTACATATTTACTGCATTTGCTCTTTACAATTGTAATTTATTCACAGCATTGTGCAAAAGCATAAACACGGTCTTATTTACAACAAACATAAACTTCCTTTGGGTAGAGCTGTGCACAACTGTAAACAATATTGCAGTATATATTGGAACTTAACTCACAACATACATAGGTAGGCATGGGACGATAACCGTTTTCAAGGTATACCGCGGTTTGGAAAAGTCAAGGTTTTCATAGTGCCAAAATTTTCTCTAATACCGTTTCTAAGGTGTGTGTACGATTTTTTTTTTTACTTTTTTTAACAACAGCATCTCCAGCAGAAAAGATATCCAAAGATGCCATTTTAAATTGTAAATAAATCTGTGTTTTTGAAACTAATGAAGACAGTAGACGTCAATGATTCATTTTCATTATTTGGCCTGGCACGTTTACTGCTCCAAAATATTATAAATGTTTCTCAAAATAAAATATATTGTGTTCAAAGGGGAAAAAACTTTTGTTTTTTTACACAGACATTTAAAAAGAATATATTTTAGAGAAGTAATCACAATACCGTGATACAGTGAAACCGTGATATTTTTATCCAAGGTTATCATACCGTCAGAATCTTATACCGGCCCATGCCTATACACAGGTCTGTAAATCATTTATTAAATTGTTCAATTTAGAAGACATTTTCAAAAAAAAAAAAGATTTACATTGTTTAAATAAAATTAGCTTGTCAGATTTTGACAACTAGTTCAACATTTTTGTATGTAATGACTCAAGTAATAAAATGAGGACTCTTTAGTTTTATATGGAAAGACTATTCAGCATTCACAAGTTTAGTTAATTTTGACTGACATGACAAAAATCTATCTTCTGACACTTTTCCAAATGATCAACTAGAAATCAAGCTATTGTTTGTTGCTCTTACAACTGGGATCAATGACACGACTTTTGTCAGGTAGTGTATGTTACTGAATAGGTAATACTAAATAACTTTTTAAAAATATAATAAATTGCCTTTTTCCAGAGTAAATGACTGTAATTCAATGTTGGAATTGGGACAAACATGCTATTAAATCGTCCGGATAAATATTGCGATATGAATACCGTTACACAAGATAGTTTGAATAGCACTATTTGATGGTCTAATAGTCTTAATGGTCTTGATGGTCTTAACAGTCTAACAGTATTCTGGTAGAGAAATTGAATAATCACAATGCAAAAAAATTATTTCTTTGTTTCGTTTCTAGTCCAAATATCTAAAAATTCTTAGATCAAGTTAAAATATTGTTTTGATTTCAATTTCAGAAGAAATAAGTCAAAATTTAGAGTTTTTCCTTAAAACAAGTCAAATTATCTTCCAGTGGGGTAAGTAAAATAATCTTTTCACTTTGAAATGTAGAGACTAGAAACAAAACAAACATTCTAAGTCAGAAAACCTTCTGTTATTTTTTTGTTGTTGCATAAATGTTAGAAATTCCATATAAGTACAGCATTTAAATACTCTTCTGTAGTTCCAGGTCAACTATTAATCTTAGGATGTGACTATTGCAGATGTGCACATTGCAATATCGTTACTGAAACACTACAGTATATTGTGGTATAGTAAAGTATAGTATAGTATTCTAACCAATAGCATCTGATATAATGTGATAAAGTATTTATATGTATGTAAATATGTCCTTGACCACACTTGTATAGTGCTACAAAAGTAAAAAAAAAAACACCTGGAAAAAACCCTGTACTGAAATTGTAGGCTTTTTTTAAGTGAGTGGGACATAATTACACTAGAGCTAGATTGTTCTGGATATTAATTATGGGAGTACTTTTACTTCACTCTTAATGGCTTCTAGCAACTTTTTTATCTTATGACATACAAGTCAATATCATTGCAATCTTTCACAATCAGTGTTTCCTCTAGGATTTTTTCCAGCTGTGGCGGCAGACTCTGTTGGGCCTTTTGCACAGATCTACCAACTACCTGTGGCGTTATTTTAATGACAAATGTCGTGAGCGCAGTATTACGAGCCGAGATCGCATTTATGTAATACAAGCACGCAAATCTCTTTGCTTGTGTGACGATTTCCTCTGTTCGTGCACAAAACTTCTTGCACACCCTCAAATATGCGCTGCTCAAATGCAGATTTTCTTGTGCGCTCTCAAATAAACACTGCTGAAGTGCGATTTAGTGCGTTTATGTAACGAGTATGTCTCCAGCATCTATTAGATTTGCTAGGAATATTTATGAATCTCAGTCAGTCAGCATGTCACCTTAAAGTGTCAAAATGATGCACAGCACTACTACGGTTACAGAAAAGTTTGCGCTGTTATAATTCACTTACCTTTAAACACGTTTTGGTGCTATTACAAAAAAACACCAAAACAATGACTGAATGTTTTGAATGAGTAAGTTAGTATAGCAGTGGCGGGGTGAATTTCTGCCATGGAAAAATCAATGTAGCGAAAACCATGACAATGACTTATCTCATATGATGTTAAAAAAAACAATAGATACATAATAAATAGAAAAGTTCTAATTTATAGAAATAGTAATGGTTTATCTTTGTTTTTGCTTTTAGTTTTTGTAGATAAATTAGTTTGGCTCCACCATTTCAGCCAACATGAAAAAGAATTGTAACTATATTTTTTAGCAGTATCGCCCACTCCTAATTAAAGTGTGCAGTCATGTATTGAAGGATGAAGTGGTTTTGTTTTTCTTCCTTAATGATTACACCCCCAACCCACTTTTTGTATGTTTAGAGAAAAAATAAATCAATCTTTGGAAAATGGTTTTAATTTCAAGAAGTAAAATATATATATATATATATATTTAAAATCTCTTTTTGTCTGTTCTCACTGGATAAGTCTTTACTCTTCATTGCAAAGATTTCAACTAAAAACTTTAACCTTTTATTAGGCTAAGCACCGTATATGGTATATGCATTGTCATCGATTACAATAAACAAAGTCTTTTAATAAGCCCCAGTAATACTCCATTTTTACAATTACTAGTTCAGTTTCCTATAAATGGTTAAATGCACAGACAGTATTTACACCTACAGTAACTGTGAAAGAATAAGAAGAGTGTGAAATACAGCTACTCTCTCCCAATATTTTACTGTTTTAGAATATCACCTGTTGTCAATGGCTGTTTTTCCAAACTACAAATGTCAGCATGAAACAAGTCGCAGTAGTCTACACTATTGCGGTGTATATCTCAAACAGCTTGTCAAACTTGTAAAAATGTAAGGCAGGATTTGATTTATCTGGTATTGATTGGTTAGCTGGTTAAGGTTTGCTATTGGTCAGTCTTATCGGAGAAAGAATCATGTTACGAGAGGGAGGGTGTTGTTACTCTGAGTAAAGATTTAAAAATGATGAGCATAGACAAAATCTTTTTATAATAAATCCTACAATATTGTATTCTGTAAAATTCACATAAAAACAAATCTACAAAATAATCCAGTATTCCATTACAAATAGAAACTGTCAATTTACAATTTTATAAAACTAAAATACAAATAAAAAATAAATCATTTGTCCTCTCTGTTTTTACAGACAGAGAGGTGCTATGGTTTAGTATTAGTGTAAATAACAGTCACAGCCATTGATCAGTTGTGATGTAAATTTAATGGAAGATTTGGTTTATTACATCTTGCTTTCTCATGCTTGTAGTCCATTTATTGGTGTAGTATTTGTCTTACCTGTGGTTGGTTTGTCCTCGTGTGATGTTAACTCCACTACCTGTGGCGATCTCAGTGTTGGAACCTGAGCAGCCCCGACAGGATGTGGAGCACAGGCCTATAAATAAATCACATTTGCAATGACTCACTCTCCACGCAGCCTCCGGGGAAAGAGACACAGAAAGCGTTGGGGGTGGAAAGAAGAGGGAGTGAAGGAGAGTCGGGGAGGAAAAAGAGGCCAGGCCAAACTCATCATATTCGATGCACAGCGCTTGATGCCTGTGACGTCTCCAATCCCTCCTTTGTGACAGCTGAAAGAAAAAAAATAAACCTCTTCAGCATGATCTGACAGATTCATTCCCTGCCCGAAGCCTCTTTTTGAGTGGAGAGCGAGAAAGTCTGCCTGGGATGAATGAGATTTGGTAAAAATCTCCCTGCTGGGAAGCTGCACTGGGATCATGTGACATAGCTTCATGTGACGATCCACCCCTCCTGTAAAGCAAGCACCTGTCTGCGTTATTTTTATGCGCAATAGTATGGCCCACACACAGTGGGGGAAATAAGTATTCAACACGTCACCATTTTTCTCAGAAAGCATATTTCTAAAAGTGCTGTTGACTTAAAATATCCACCAGATGTTGGTAACAACCAAAGAAACCCATATATGCACAGAAAACAATCTTTATTAGTTTACAAAAGAAGTTATGTGTAATGAAATGAAATGACGCAGGGAAAAAGTATTGAACACATGAAGAAAGGGAGGTGTAGAAAGGCAGTGAAAGCCCAGAGAGCAGCTGAAATCTAGTTATTCAGCAACCCTCTGCCCTTCAGCAATCTAAATTAATTTCAGCTGCAACATCTACATTAGCAGGATGATGAAGATGAAACCAGGGTGGACATTTCAACAAGACAATGATCCAAAACACAGCCAAGGAAACTCTCAAATGTTTTTCAGAGAAGAAAAATCAAGCTGTGGAATGGCCCAGCCAATCACCTGATTTGAATCCAATAGAAAATACAAAATAAAGATCAGATTTGATAGTAGAGACCCACAGAACCATCTATATTTTTACACCCTGTTGAAGTCTGTGAAAACCTCACCCCTGAGTCAACAGCTTTTTTTGTCCCAGAAAAAACATGACGTGTTGAATACTTTTTTCCTCCATTATATATATATAATTCCGAGCTTGACTGTATATATGTAAAACCCAAATATGTAATTGTATGTCATATATGTAATTTGCATTTATTTTTATGTATCAGATTTCTAAATGGGACAGTACTTCACGAAATGTTTCTATTTTTATCTAAAAATGCTGTTCTTTTGGATTTTAAAGAATTTTAAAGAATCCAGAAATGATGTGTCATTCAATAAGCTGCTCAATTTTCAGCATTAACAATAATAAGAAATATTGGAAACACTTTACAATAAGGTTCATTAGTTAATGCATTTACTAACATGAACTAATCATGAACAACACTTGTACAGCATTTATTAATCATAATTCAACATTCACTAATCCATTATTAACATCCAAGTTCATGCTTGTTAACATTAGTTAATGCACCGTGAATTAACATGAACTAACAATGAATAACTGTATTTTCATTAACTAACTAACATGAACAAATGCTGTAGTAAATGTATTGTTCATTGTTTGTTCATGTTAGTAAATGCATTAACTAACATTAACTAATGACCTTATTGTAAAGTGTTACCAAAATATTTTGAGGATTGTTTGACAGAAGACTGGCGCAATAGTTTATTAATACTGAAAATGTAGTTTTGTCAACATTGTTATATATATATATATATATATATATATATATATATATAAATGTCTATTAATTTTCACAATAATAATGCATTTTTGAGAGACACATTTCCCAACTTACCAAGCCGGAATTCCTAAACAGTTGTGTATATTTTCATGTCATTTTTTCAGATTAGGAGAGGGGCAAAGGCTTGACAGTTGACATCTAAATTGGTGTGTTTGGAATTAATCTGTCACACAGATCTCATTAATCACACAGTCCTCAAATCCTCTCCATGACGAAGCAAAATGAGGAGTGAAGTGCAGTACAAATGAAGACAAGCACTGTGATCAGCATAAGCCCAAGTGATGACAACAGACACTTTGATGTTTTTGATTTGTGATGCAGTTTGACATCATAAATTTCATTTCACATCCGTTGACATCTGTTATGCAAGCCTACTGTATGCGAGGGGCCATTACGTACAAATCATATTATGGATATAATTTGAGTTGAATATCCTAAAATAACATAACATCTTCATCAGCAGCGTTATTTAACACCTTAAGTCCAATTCACAGTGCCAGTGATTTTGTCGCTGCATGTTACTCGCCTCTGGTGGGTTTTCATATTTTTGTAGCTCTAATGAACCGCATTAGTACTTAAAGGGATAGTTCACGCAAAACTATCCCTCTTACCATTTAAATGTTACCATTTACTCACCCTTTACTTGTTTCAAATCTGTTTGACTTTCTTTCTACAAAAAAAACATTGATTTCCATATTTGATTTTCATAAAATTAAAGTCAGTGGTTTTTCAGCTTTCCTTAAAATATCTTCTTTAGTGTTCAACAAAATAAAGAAACTTAAAAAGGTTTGGAACCACTTAAGTGTGAGTAAATAGTGAATAAATGTTCATTCCACTGTCACTTTAAAAGCTCATTCAATTATATAATCATACTATGAACCATCACTGAGACTGCAGATTTTGTCATGCATTATTTTATCATATACATACATGTGTTTACAGAAAAAGCACAGAACACTGAAATTGCACCATAAATTCTCTGTCTGAGCTCAAAGCAGGTGAAGTGTGAGCTGCACTGACACATGCTGTGTCCCAATTCAGTGACTGTATCTTTCGTATGATGTGGACTTCAAAAGCATGGCCTTGGCAGTCCAACCGATGTTAAACCAAGCATTGTTAAATAGGACAGTCTAGCCTACACACAAAAAAAGATTTCTGCAAAATGTTGCAAACAATTTATACGGGCTGAATTTAAACAAACAAATTAAGATTAGTAATGTTCAACTTAAGTTGCTTGTTTAAATACAGCCCAAATAAATTGTTTTTATCCGCTTGTCTTAAGAAAAAAAAAGTAAATCCAATGAATCATCTTCAAATCATTTTTTTTTCAGTGTATAAAGTATTGCTTGTGTCACTTTTTACATTGACAAACAGCAGCAAGTTTGGATTAGCCATTTCTGAAAACAAAACAGGGTTCGCAAACTCTTAATATGTTCACTATAATCATTTATGTACAGTAAATGGTTTAAATGGTCTCTGAATATTCAAAACTTTAAACTTTTGTTTTTATGATTAACTCAAACAAATGATGTTCACTGTTTGTTCAAACTACTTATTTAAAATGAGTTGAAATAATACAATTCTTGTGTTTTTTGGGAAACTTAATTATGTTCAATCCATTTAAATTTTTAAAAACTAATAAGTTAACTTAGTTCCTCATGTTGTCCAAACACAAATAAATTGTGTGAAATCCAGCATTGTGTACATTGTTACGAAAATAAACAAAACAATAACAACCATTAACAATGGAGATAAAAAAATGAGAATAGAAACTCTTTAAGTACACACGTAGGTGTACATCTAAACACCCTAAACAATCAGAAAAAACTAAATTAAATAAGTACATAAATAAACATTTAATTTATGCCTATATGCGTAAAACAATCCCAATACGAAGATTCAAGATGATAAAGAATTACAAGCTGATAAAATGCAATATGTGAAGGGGTTGATAAGTCTAGATCATTCTAGATCCAGCTTGAGAATTTTAACATAAGTAGGAAAAAGGGCTTCCAAATTGTAGTAACAGTTCTGTTCTGTTAAGTCCTTGTCTGATGTCTTTCTCTAATTTCATTAAAAAAAAACTGTACATGCATGCGAGGGTGGCTAGGGACTCTTTTAATCTAATAAAATGCACATCTAGCAAGCAATGTAGGAAAGAAACTAAATACTGAGCCCCAAAATGAGGAAAGAGCTGGACGAGTTCAGAACACAAGTGACACCTATCACACTCTGGGTCAATAGTTGGATCAATCAGTGCAAGCTTACATTTTAACCAATGTACTCAATGAACTACTACTGTATACACTGAATAAGGCAATGACATGCACATATAGATGGGGAGTGGACTCTTTCCAAAACTGCCTTCAGTGCATCCTGGTCTGTTTCAATATTAAAGTCCGCAGACCAACTAGTGTGCACACTGTCAACAAGGAAATATTGTAAATTGACAAAGCTCTAAAGTAACTTAAAAATTAGTGCTTGCTTCAAAACATAGGGTAGTATCAACTTCAGAGGAATGTAGGACATTTGGAAATTGTGGTCAATTTTTACAAACAAAATCACATACTTGATATATATCTAAAAATTGTCTAGATGTTATACAGCACATTTAGCTTGTCAAACAATTCCAATGTGCCTTCAATATAAAGAATAGCTATACAATGAACCCCTTGATTCCTCCAGTAGGCATATACGCCAACATTAGATTTTTTAAAACCTTATTTAAACATATTGTTTGGGTTGTTAGATATCTGAAAAGCACTCATATAAACACTTATATTCAACATTTTTCTAAGAAATCCTGTCATCACTGCTTCACAATAAAGCTTAAGATAGTATGACAAAGCGAGGGATAATTTTGTTGTATCCTTCATTGCCCAGGAAATGAAGGGTGCATTTGGAAGCCTTCAAAATGAGACACGTCTTCTTCACGCTTGTGCTGATGCAATTGATCATTGAAGGATTTATCCTTAATAATGGGACACAAGCTACAGCCTTCACTCCTATTAGTTATTGCTCCCGTAATTTGCACTAAGGCTGCACAATGTATCGGTTGAGCATTGAAATCGCAATGTGTGCGTTCAGAAGTCCTTCAGTTATATTGAGCAGAAACCACAGGTCAAAACACCTGTGATTTGTGGAGACATCGCAGAATTGAACCATAATTGGGTGAAATTTATAATCTGCATGTGTTTTTAAGTGACTCTGAGTATTTAAAGTGAGTTTAAAGCGTTTTAGTTGCGCAGAAGTTTAATAAAGATTACTTTAATTGAATTATTTATATGACCAAGACTATGCAATGTTATTTTACATTTTATTCTTGCAATTCTGTACCTGAATACTGTTAGACTCTCCCCAGAAAACTATAAAGCATGTATTTATTTCACTGTAATATTTGCTCCATTGTGTTTATTTATATATACATATTTAAATATTTTTACAAAATAATCCCAATAAATCGAATGCAATGACTTGGCAAATAGAGCTAATTAAGTTATCTGGTGAAATTGTATCTATCGCTATATCGCTAATATTTCCAATATTGAGCAGCCCTAATTTGCACAGCATTTGCATAAAGTTATATGTTTGTCAAACTTTGTCGTCGCACTGATTATGCCTGTATTTTTTCACTAACACTATCACTTGTGCCACCGGATATTGGCAGCTTTCCATTGAAATATATTAAATTGTGTTCCTTTGTTTCTGGTAGTGCTTTGTAGATCCTCATACATGATATTATTATTATCTTGTGAGTCCAGTGGAGCCTAAAAATTGGCCAGAATTTCAACTATTACAATCTGTGCTATATTAGGTTTTATTACAGTACATTCATTTATTCATTCATTCATTTTCCTTCGGCTTAGTCCCTTATTTATCAGGGGTCGCCACAGCAGAATGAGCCGCCAAGTATTCCAGCATATGTTTCTTGGTGTGAGGTGACAGTGCTAACTGAGCCACTGTGCTGCCTATTTATTACAGTACACAATTAATACAATTAACTGATTTTGTTATTTTGCACAGCATTCAGAAAAAAATTATTTATATTTGCAGCCTTGTTTATATCTTGTTTATGTATCTGTTCACCTGACAGCCACAGTAAATGTTATCCATACACTTCAGTGGCAACCTTGGCAGACTCTTCACACCGGAGGATGCACGGTGTGATGCTAGCGCTATACATCTCATTTGATCACATGACTGAGTGTGAATGTTCTGGGCTATTTTTGACAGCAAATAGAGAGTCTGCATATTTATCCTGCAGTCAGGCAGGCATGTGATCCGGTTTTAATCCAGTTCAGTCTCTGTGTGATGGCTTTGGAAAATCCAGCCGAATCTGTGTTTGTGTGAATATGTGTGCGTTGAATTGTGTTTTAGGAGTATGACTCATTCTGTAAGAGAAATTCAAGTGTCATTGTCAATCTCTAGAGTCAATCTGGGCTCTATTTTAACAATCTAGGTGCAAAGTCTAATGCGAATGGCACAAAAGGATTAAGGGTGTGTCCGAATCCACTTTTGCTATATTCAGCACAGAAAAAAAACGCTTTGTGATTGAGGCACACTGACAGGCACGTGGGAACGGTGGGAGGGGAGGACTAGCATTAAAGACACAGTCCACAAAAACCACTACAAGATGGTCAGAGCTGAAAATCACATGGGCGTTTTGAGCTGAAACTTTACAGACACATTATGGAGACACAAAGGATTTATATTAAATCTGAAAAAGGGGTAAACTAGGTGCCCTTTATGCATGTGTAAGCGTTTAGACCTGCAAAGGCACATAACTAAAGCACTCTGTGCTGGACTTTAGACCAGCTTTTAGTTGGTCAATGGCATGGTCTATTTCAGTTGCTTCAAAATAGCAACGCGCCAACATTGCGCCTTAACACACCTCCTTTATAGACCAGCACACAGTGGCACAAATGGATTTGCTATTTAAATATGTGGAACAAAACTTAAAAATAAGGTTTGCACTGGTTTAAAAATAGCAACAGATCGTGCTATACATGTCTTGCTCCTTATTGAGCCAGGTGTATGATAGGGCCCTAAGTGTTTTATCTCTGCCATTTTTTTTCTTTTGGAGCTGTATGTGATTATACTAAGCCACCAGCCATATTTCACTCAGAACGAAAATTCTGTTGTTATTTACTTGTATTTAATAGTATATCCTTTATAAATAAAAACAACCAACATGTTTTTTTAAGTATTTGGCCTACTTTTGTCTGATAAACGGTTGAAGAGGTCTAATAATTTTGACCTTTAAATGTTTTTTTTTTTAATTAAAAACTGCTTTTATTCTAGCTGAAATAAAACAAATAAGACTTTCTCCAGAAGAAAAAATATTAAAGGAAATACTGTGAAAAATTCCTTGCTCTATTAAACATCATTTAAAAATATTAGAAAATTAAAACAAATTTGGAGGGCTTATAATTTAGATTTTTAACTGTATAAAGATTTCCCCCCCGTAACCAGTACATGAAGCAAAAACAAGACACATAATTTATTTTTTGCAATAATCTGAATCATTTTTCTTGGAATGTGATTAATTTGTCAGAATAAAGTTAATCTGAGATTATAATCCAGATGGTACGGAGAACATAGAGAGTTGTTCACAGCAGTTTCCAAATCCTTTCATCAGTTAATTAAAGACCTGGGGCTGTTTGAGTCTGCAATTAGCCTGGATATTACAGTGCAGATTTAATGAAGTGAATAGCAGAGGTGTGTAAGTGTGTGCCAGCCAGGTACGTACGTGCAGCTGCCATGTCTGTAAGTAATCAGACAGCAGGGATCATTTAAAAGAGCACAACACCAAGCCATGTACACAACTCACAGCCCACGCACATCAGAAAGCTGAGGGCGATCATTCCAGCGCAGTGTAAACTCCTGGACCGAGTGACGTCCTGAAGCAGGTCTGCACACGTCAATGATGCTGGGGAGTTGCATCAGCTGTATCACTGCTCTCACTGTGTTGTGCCGGAGCCAGATTTTTCTCTCTGCATCTCCATTTTTACCTAATTTTGTCTTTTAGGTAACTTATGTAAATAGATTCTGTGATTTCGGAGTCAGTGAGTTAATTATTCGAACATTGTTTGGATAAGATTAAGGCCGTTTCACCCAAGAAAGTCATGCTGTGTTTAAATTCAATGTAGTGCTTTCATATGTTATTAAACGGTGCACAACATATTTTTTAAATCAGACAGTTTAGGGACACTATAGTCCCACACCAACATTCAAAGGTTTGGACTGAGTAGGATTTTTATTATTATGAAATGTATATATTTAATCTGTTAATATATTTACTCGTTAAATAAATAAAAAGTGACAGGAAAAACTTCTATAATGTTACCAAATTTTTCAGTCTCAGATAAATTCTGTGTTTTTTTAACAACACTGTAAAAAATGCAGGGTTCCACACAATTCATTCATGTTGTCCCAATACAAATCGTCTAAGTTAACACTTTAACAAATTTATGTATTGAACATAAAAATTGTCCCAATGAAATTTCAAGAATTGTGTTGTTTCAACTCATTTTAAATAAGTAGTTTGCACAAGCAAAAAAAAAATATTTGAAGGAGGAGCACGTTCAGATCATAGACTGTAAAAAATATGGATGTAATCTGTGACGTTACCCATAGGTTTCTGAAGAACCCATAAGAAGCTACCAGTAGGCTTGTACAATCGTCGCCATTTTGTTAACGTGTCATCACACTAACCAGGGGATACTAAACATGGGCAAAGAGGCGGAGCGTGAGCGAAGCTACAAATGCCTGCTTAGACGGGCTTTCCTATGGAAAAAACGTTTACTGGTTCTGACCACATGTGCTTGGTTGTATACTATCTCAATAAAGTGTTTAGACTTTTAAAAACACTGTTGTAATACATTGAGCCACTGAACATTGATCTTATGATGTTTTTCTACAGGAGGAAAACCCAAATTACTTTAAAACACTTCAAATATAGTTTGTTTTGGTAAATGAAAGGCTATTGATGAAATCCAGGCATAACACTATAAATGAAACATATATAAAGAAACATATACAAATATAAAGGAAACGGATGAGTTATAAAAATCACCCACCTCACAGTTGTCATGAAGGGTAATATTAGCTATATGAACCAAAATCGTTCTTTGTACTAGTCTAAACACCTTTTTTTCTGCTGTAAAGTTGGCCATTTTAACAGTGGGGTCAGTAGAAATGTGCTCAGCCAGCACATCAAATAAATTTACATCTTACATTTAGATTTATGCATTTCTAGCAGACACTCCAAAGCAAATTACACCCGTAAACACACACGCAGAGCAGTGAGCTTCCTGGGGAGCAGCTGGGGGTTCAATGCCTTGCTCAAAGAGATCACCTCATCCATGGTATTGGGGTGGATATTTAATCATTTACCTCACCAACAATCCATGCTGGTGCTGGGACTCGAACCTGCAACAACCTTTGAATCCCAAGTCCAACTCTCTAACCATTAATAATATGTGTAATGCTGTTATTTTGAACTCCACTCTGGATCTTAAGTCCACTGACATACGCATCGAACTACCGGACAAACTGGTAACAGCGGATAAGCTGTCCACATGCAGGTAAGCAGTCAGCTGGTAAGCTAGAAAAGGAACGCCATCATACTGCCCCGTAGTGTTCGTTTTAAATAAGAAATGCAGCCGTACGTAGCTATGGCTATATAATTCGCGATCTCCAGAAACGTATATAGGGCTACGTTTTTTAGAATGAGCCTGTATTGTCTTTTTCTGTTGAACACAAAATGAGATATACTGAAGAATGTTGCAGAAAAAAAATCATTTCGTATTTCCACAGTATTTTTTGTTTCTACTATGGATGTCAGTGACCTAGATTCTTCAAAATATAGTTTTGTTATACAGAAGAAAGAATGTTTTTCAAAGTTTAGAACCTTTTGAGTGTGAATAAATGGAGATTAAATGTTGAGTCAACTTTTTTAATAATTACCTACCAATATGGTAATAACAATAATAACAATCTACTAGATCGATACTCTAACCAACTCACTAACTGTGAAGCAAAACCCTGCTGATCAACCATGATAATGTTTCATTTTAGCTCTTGCAATTTTAAATGAAACATTTTTAATTCCTCTTGCTCTTCTGTCTGTGTTCTGCTTCTTTCCACCACTCGCTCTTATCCATTCTCAGTGAATTCCTCCTACTTTTGCATTTTCGCTGGTGTTAAATCCCATGACAAAGAGGGATGAAACACTCCTAATAACAGTAATTCGTGGACACTTTAAACACATTCGAAGGCTGTTTTTAATGAACATTGATGTGTGGCTGCAGCACTTCTAATAAGTGCTTTTCACAGGCACAGAGCAAAATCAGATCCTGACAACACTGCATCACATCACAACAAATGTACCGTTCATGCTCTTTTGCATGTGACTGCTTGATGCCATGCAGACATAATGAGTACAGATTAGTGCCTCGTTTTGAGAAGGTGGGACATTGTTGCGTCAGCATGGAGGTGATGTTATGACTCTCTAAAAGCGTGAGTGAACTAGCATGTTTAGATGAGCAGGCCGAGTGTTTAATCCACGAATAAACTTCTCATTATTCAAGAAATTTAAGCTATGACCCAGTTGGCAAAGCAATTTCATCCCCAGTGTGTTGCCAGACATCGGCACAGAATGAAAACAAATTCTGTGTTTGTTTTTCAGCCTCGGCTGAAAGTCGTCGCACGTTCAGGCGTAGCACGAACGGAGCTGCTATTATGCGTTTGGATATGCCACAATGGGACCTGCTGAGGTTAACTCAATTGACTCCGCCCAAAAGCCTTGAACTCCTCCAGTCAATCACGTGTCACTGTCTGTTTGTTAAAGCCAGACCAATGTCTGTCTGGTTAGCAGAATACATGAAGGACAGACTGGTTTTCCATTCAGCATCTTGGCACAAACCTCTGCCCCCATCATAGGTCCACTTCCTATTTCATGAGCCATTCCCAAATTTAAGGTTGGCTGTTTTTTTTATTCAGGAGGCTCGATGAATTACCTTTTCAGCCCTTCGAGTGCCCTGGCGAGTTTGAGCCGAGGAGGCCCCACTGGTATAATGACGCTTGGCACAATCACTCTTCTGTTCCTCCAACCCTGTTCCCAGGAAACCACACAGCATGCACAATTGCGAACAGTGCTTTGCTGCCCAACCACATGGCTGTGCAGCAAGCCGAGTAACGTGGCATCTCGTTGGATGAACCAGAGTTTATCTTCCCACACCGATTCGTTTTTTTTAACTACTATATTATTTCACGTTTGCTGGGCATAAAAAAGGAGCTTGACGAAGGGAGAACTTGAGGTTATGCCAGCCTAGAGTTTCGAGCATGAAGAGAGCATGACTGTTATGTTAAGCTTCTCCTAATTAAAAGCAAAGGAATGGGGAAAAAAAGCGAGATGAATGGACAAAGAGGGCCAGAACTGGTTCTGAGCTGGTCATAGCTGGTTCTGCTGGCTTTTATGGCCTTCCTCAATGGACCCGCTGGTTTGGAGTGTAGGTTCCCTCCCTTCCTTATCCCCCTTTACTTCTGTTTATGCTTTGTAGCTAATCTGATACTAGGGTTCTGTCCTTTCAGACCAGGATTGGGAATACCAGGGGGCCTGGAGACACATGTCAGCTTGTGCTTTCAGCACTTAGCACTCCAACAGGTCCATCATAAGTAGCCACAGGGTGTCAGGAACCAAAGAAGGCAGGAAGAGACCACAAAAACAGCTATACAGACATCAGGAGCCATATAGAGAAAGGAGAGAAGCGAGAACAACAGCTTTCAGTAGAGTCAGAAAAGTGATGACTTATTCAGCTGGACGCTGACGGTGTGAAAGGTTACTGGTTGTTTTGCAGAGTTTATTTAATAGTGGCAGAGGTTTTGGTGGAGCTATTTTGTCATGCAAGAAGGGAGGAATACACGAGAGAAATACTTAGAGCCATAGAAAAAATTCTTGGTCTGTAAGGCCTATTAAAGCCTGTTGTTTCTTTTTATTCAAAAAGTTCAGGTATTGTCAGGCTGTCATTCAGAGTTTGTTCCGACACACTTTGCTTGCAACACATGACACCCTTGTGGTGCTACTTTTACAAATGTCAATACTAAAGGGATAATAGTTACTTTTGAATGCCTGTATCATCCAGCCCAAAGTTGGCTTAATTTTTATGTGTATGGTAGTCAGTGTGTAGACAGTATAAGTGCACATCAAATCTCAAGTGTTTATCCAATCTACTTTGAATTAGTCCTTCAGGTGGCAACTTTGATAATACTTTTATTTAAACAAATTTTTAATCAAACCTTGGTATCAAAATGGACAGTTATTTGGCGGTTCATTCCGCTGTGGCAACTTTGAAATAGAGACTAAGCCAAAAGAAAATGAACGAATGAATGTGAATGCATTCATTTTCTTTTGGCTTAGTCTCTATTTCAGAGGTCGCAACAGCAGAATGAACCACCAACTATTCTGGCATGGCTTTTACGCAGCAGATGCCCTTCCAGTCACAACACAGTATTGGTTAACACCCATACGCTCTCGCATTTACACACACACTCATACACTATGGCCAATTTAGTTAATCCAATTCACCTATAGTGTATGTCTTTGGGCTGTGGGGGAAACTGGAACACCAGGATGAAACCCACGCAAAGTGACCTTCTTTCTGTGAGGCGATAGTGCTAACCATTGAGCCACTGTGCCACCAAAATGGACAATTATTTATTTTTTATTATGAGCATTTAATTCGTAAAAACATGTTGGTTGTTTTTATTTATTAATTATATACGATTATTTTAAAGGAAATGATAACAGAATTCTCATTGTGAGTGAAATATGGTTGGTAGATTGCTATAATCACATACAACTCCAATTGAAAAAAGGGCGTAGATAAAACAAGAGATTGACAATGAATTCATTCATAACATGATTGTTTTTTCTTAGCAACTAAGACATGCAATATACTATCACGTTATGTATGTATGAAGAAAATACAATCACGTTATGTTTCATGACAATTTCTGACAATTTGGAACTCATCAACATAAAAATCAATCTTGTGTAAAAAAAAATAAGGTTGTGTAGCTTGTGTTCCTACATACAGTGTGTTTCAGGTCTTTAGGGTCCCATCTATCCTTTTTCAAGGTCTTATTACATAAAACGTACCATTATTTCTCCATTTAAGACAAATTAACCCACCATATTTTTTTTGAAGGTCCCGTGAAGTGCTTTGAAATGTGCATTTTTTATTCAATGTTTGATGTAATCTCAATTGAAAAACGAAGAGAAGGTGGGAAAAATAGCCAATAGTGTTTTGTTTTATCACAGCTTTGTCAATAGCCCCTTTCACATATACATACCTTGTTCACACATGAAAGGGATCATGTGTGAACAAGCCCTTTTTGAAAATACCGTCAATTTTCCGGAAAGAGAAGTTGTAACATTACTGGTAATTTGCCTGCCGGAAAGAGCATGAGCCGTCTACTTCAGCCAATCAAAACATTCAGACGCATTCACATCTGCGCTGTTTATGAAAATAAAAACCTTTGAATATTTTTGCTGACACATTTAGCTGCTAGATGTTAGTCAGATAATGTTTCTATGTTCCTTCTTGATGCCAACTGTGTGATAAAATGCTTATGATAAACCGCTGTTTGTTTACCTTCAAGTTCCGCTTCAGTTGCTTGAAGCGTGTGCACGTAAAGAATTGCTTCAGTGAGCGCCAGCACACACACCAATCATGAACATCTCGACTTTCAAAAGTTTTCCTCCATGTTTTCATCAAAGTTTTTCACAATACTTATCCAACCACAGAATTTGTAATGTAGTCAAATTTGTAAACATTTAGTTGTGGTTCATGCTTCTGCTTTTGGATGTCTCTGGGACAAAGCAGTTGCATAAATGTTATTGCTTTAATAAAAAAAGAGTGAACCCATCAACAAAAGCCTGACCCCTATTATGTTTACAAATATAAGTGCAGCCATTTAGAGGCCATTTCTGGTTAATGATGTCAGAATTTACAGATATTTTGGGATCTATGTGTAAATGGTCTTTTCTGGAAAGATTCCAGAACGTCCTTGCCTGTGTTTCAACGTTTTTTTTTAATTACCAGTAAAGTCATTCCAGAAATTTTCCGGATATTTACTGATATCACTGTGTAAAGGGGCTAAATAGAGTGGTTGAGTTCAAGTGCATCAAATGAAAAGCAAATTAGAAGCGCCTTGAAGGGGGCGGAGCATTTCAGACACTAGAGAGCATTTCATTGATCAAGATTTGATGAGAAACCAAAGTATGAGGTGACATGAATAAAAACCCGCTGATCCATTTAGGCGGAAGTGACAAACTACAGGCTTTACATATTTATAATATCGGTTTTACGCTGCATCCGGAAAGTATTCATAGCGCTTCACTTTTTCCACATTTTTTATGTTACAGCCTTATTCCAAAATAGATTAAATTTATTTATTTCCTCAAAATTCTACACACAATGCCCCATAATAACAAAGTGAAAAAAGAGTTTTTGAAATTGTTTCAAATTTATTAAAAATAAAAAACCTGAAAAATCACATGTGCATAAGTATTCACAGCCTTTGCTCAATACTTTGTTAATGCACCTTTGGCAGCACTTACAGCCTCAAGTCTTTTTAAATATGATGCCACAAGCTTGGCACACCTGTCTTTGGGAATTTTTGCCCATTCCTCTTTGCAGTACCTCTCAAGCTCTATCAGGTTAGAGGGGAAGCAACAGTGTACAGCCATTTTCAGTTCTCTCCAGAGATGTTCAATAGAATTTAGGTCTGTGCTCTGGCTGGGCCACTCAAGGACATTCACTGAGTTGTTGTGAAGCCGCTCCATTGATATTTTGCTGGTGTGCTTTGGGTCATTGTCCTGCTGGATGATGAACCGTCGCCATAGTCTAAGGTCAAGAGCACTCTGAAGCAGGTTTTCTTCAGGCTTTTTTCCTCGATCACTCAGCTTAGATGGAAGAGTCCTGGTGGTTCTAAAGATCTTCCACTTATGGATGATGGAGGCCACTGTGCTCATTGGAACTTTCAGAGCAGCAGAGATTTTTCTGTAACCTTTCCCAGCCTTATGCCTTGAGACAATCCTGTCTCGGAAGTCTACAGACAATTCCTTTGTCTTCATGCTTGGTTTGTGCTTTGACATACACTGTCAACCCTGGGACTTTATATAGACAGGTGTATGCCTTTTCAAATCATGTCCAATCAACTGAGTTTACCACAGGTGAACTCCAATTAAGCTGCTGAAACGTCTCAAGAATGATCAGTGGAAACAGAATGTACCTGAGCTCAATTTAGACCTTCATGGCAAAGGCTGTGAATACTTTTGTACATGTAATTTTTTAGGTTTTTTATTTTTTAATAAATGTGCAACAATTTCAAAAAATATTTTTTCACATTGTCATTATAGGGTATTGTGTGTAGAATGTTAAGGAAATAAATTAATTTAATTCATTTTGCAAAAAGGCTGTAACATAAAAATGTGGAAAAAGTGAAACATAATGAATACTTTCCAGATGCACTGTATATCTTCTAAATGTGAATTTAGTCTTTGTTTTGTACCACACTAGCTTATAGATATCTTTGAAGACATACTAATACTAACATGTAAAAAATGTAATTAAATTTTCCCTGGACCTTTAAACAAGCTGTGATGTAATACTGTCTTTTGCACCTTCATCTTATAGGGAAACAAGGGACCAACAAAGTTTTTCCAGAAATTCCTCCCTCGCACAAGCACGCTTGAAGACTCTGAAAAATTGCTCTAAAATCATGGAACCTGCCGAGTTGAACACTATCCCCAACGGGAAGGGGCATGAAGCTGGCGAGGAGACAACTGCGACTGCAATAAAAAGCCAATCAGAAGATGCAGCTCAGTAAGTATGCGCTCAAGGGTGCACTATCATGTCTGTCTAGTTAAGAATGGTTTATTGGCAGACGTTCAATGTGTTTAGTTGAAGTAATATTTTAGAGTTTTAGTTTCTTGGTATAAGCTTTAGTATTTAGTCATTAAATGTGTTGTAGGGCGGCAATAAGCTTTTGTTAGCGCATTTAAACAGTGTGTATGAACATTAGTGTGTGTTTTTGCAGTATCCTCCAGCTAAAATTAAAGCATCCAGTCATGTCATCTAATAAGGTGAAGCTTGTCTGTCATTACAGTTGTAAATGTCACTGAGCAGCACAGTTTTCAGACATCACTGGGCACATTCTGTAGCACGGATGTTATGCTCTTACTATATAACTGTTTATAAATCGCTAATGTTTCTGTGATTGTGTGGATGTTTTAGTGCAGATTAATATGGTGTTTCTTCAGCTACAAGAACGTTTTTTGACAACTGTACTGTATATTTTTTATTAACTAACACTGTCATTTGAGCAATTCCATGCAAATGTCAACCTTGCCATGGAAAAAATCAGTATACAGTTCAGTGTTTCCTCTAGGATTTTTTTCAGCTGTGGCAGCAGGCCTTTTAAACAAATCTACCAACTACCTATGGCGTTATTTCAATGACAAATGTTGTGAGCGCAGTATTACAAGTCGAGATCGCATTCATGTAATATGAGCATGCAAATGTCTTTGCTTGCACGCCGATTTCCTCTGTTCGTGCACAAAACTTTTTGGCATGCCCTCAAATATACGATGCTCAAGCGCTGATTTTCTTGTGCGCTCTCAAATAAACTGCTGAATTGCGATTTAGGGCGTTTATGTAATAGTATGTCTCCAACATTTATTACATTTGCTAGGAATATTTTTTAATGTCTCCAACAGACCTACTGAGCGGCATTAATGCGTCCTGAAGTAAAGTGAAACGGCTATAAACCCCAGCAAGATAAAGTCATTGTATAGACAGCCATATACCTTTTTCTATAAAGTATAATTATGGAAACTGTGTTCATCTTAACTGAAAGCTACATCGTATTTGGTGACCTCACGCATCACGTGATCACATCATTAAATAAATTTAACACAAACGTAAAGTGCTGCTCAGTTGTGAAACAACTAATAACTACAACTGATACTGTTGCTGATAATCAAAGTTAATGTAAAAATTAATATAAACAAGTGGCAGTGCAAAAATAACAATGCCAAAAATGCTCATAGTTGAAGAAACATCTTTAAAATGCAAAAAAATCCACCCTGCATGTAGAAGAACCACCTGCCTTTACCCTAAGAAATTGAAATGCTCAACCCAGGGTCATTTGAAATACATTCTTCAGCCTACATTTTCTTTTGTGAAACTGCATAAAGATATTTCAACATACTTTTGACTGCACAAGGCAGTACTGTTTGTCACCGACAACTTTTGTTTCTTTTCACACTCACGGCGGCGCAGTGGGTAGTATGTTCACTGCACAGCAAGAAGGTCGCTGGTTCAAGCCTCGGCTGGGTCAATTGGCGTTTCTGTGTAGAGTTTGCATGTTCTCCTTGTGTTCGTGTGGGTTTCCTCCGGGTGCTCCGGTTTCCACCACAAGTCCAAAAACATGTGGTATAGGTAAATTGGGTAAGCTAAAATTGTCCGTAGTGTATGTGTGTAAATGAGAGTGTATGGATGTTTCCCAGTAATGGGTTGCAGCTGGAAGGGCATCTGCTGCGTAAAACATATGCTGGTTAAGTTGGCAGTTCATTCCGCTGTGGCGACCCCAGATTAATAAATGGACTAAGCCGAAAAGTTAATGAATGAATGAATATTACTGAAGGGTCATTTTCATGCAGCTCTTTGCACAGCACTATATAAATAGCATAAAACACCTTAACAATGTCCATATTATGAAATCAAATATGTTTGCCTCTTATTCACTTATGTATCTGAATACATCTTTTCTGGCGTGGTCAGTTTGCTCAGTCGTTCACTTTGTACTTTGTTGTACTTGTGATGGAGAGTAATCTTGTTCGAATATGGCGAAACATTGTTCTACAAAATAGATAAGAGCAAAGTAAAATCAGGGTAAAACTATGTGGTTGCAGTGCACTTTTCTAAGTAATCTGTATGACAAGTGCTGCCCTCTGGTGCACGTGTAAAAGAAAAGTGTGTATCTATAACAAACCATACTTTAGAGCGGTGTTTCTCAACCATGTTCATGGAGGACCACCAGTATATACCTTCTTAACCAAACACATCTGTTTCAGATCATCAGCTCATTAGCAGAGACTGAAAGACCTCTGATGAGTGTGACAGACAAAGGAGACATCCAATTTATGCAGTGTTGGTGGTCCTCCAGGAATGTGGTTGAGAAACACTGCCCTAAAGGCTCCGGTATACTTCAAACTAAATAAAAAAAAGAACTAAAATCACATAATTTCAAAGCCAATACGATGTTCTTTTTAAATTCGTTTGGGCAGCTTAAAACCACTTACCATTGGACCGTTATGTTTACACAGTCGGTTTATGTTTATGGTTATGTTTACACAGTAGATGTTTATGGAATTTTTTCTCTCTCAGAGCCGCCATCTTTGTTGTGCAACATTGCCGTTGTTGCACGAGCAACGTGACTTATGTACAACTCTGCCTCCTTCTGCGCAGGGGTGCCTGAATGCTCGAAAACAGTATACCGTCATTCAGCCTTTTAGAATTTATTTTTGCAATCAAACGAATATACCGAGGCCTTAAGTAATATATTTTAAATTTGCATAAATGTACACAGCGCCCTCTAGTGGATTTGTCATCAGAAACAGGCACTGAAATGTACCCAGAGCAATGTATTTTGCGTTTGGCAAAAAATGTAGGCTGAGGCATGTATTTTCAATAAGCATGAACTGGAAATGTTCCTGTTAGAGATTGACCACATTCAATAATGTGTTTATGTAAGGGTGTGTTCATTGTGATTTCCCTGTCTCTTATGCTTTCGTGGACGCTGCTCCTACACTGCTCTGTAGGGAACTTGTACCAAATAGCACTGAAAATGCCAGGTACGTCATGCAGAGAGCGGAATCATTAGCAGACAGGTTTTTTTCTGCCACTACACATCCTGCATCTATTTTTAAAGTGCCCACCCTGAGTATTCGTTTGCTGGCTTTAAAGTGATAGTTAATTTAAAAATGAACAATTGATTTTAATGTTGAGGTTGCCAGTAAAGACAATCTCGTATCCATAGTCAATCTAATGGTTTTTATCTGTGTCTTTTAGTACTGACAGAACTGCAGGTAATGTTGAAGCAAACCTGGTGGAAAGCTCAGAGTTCCTTTCTAACGCAGATGACAAGAAAACCCCTCGCTTCACAGATGTAAGTTGATCTTAGATTGCATGTAGAATTGTTTTTTTTACAAGCAATTCACAAAATATATTTTGAGAACCCTATCATAACGTTCCCATTAAAGACATGGTTCACCCAAAAATTGTAATTATGTCATTATGTACTCAACCTACACTTGTTCCAATCCAGTTTAAGTTTTTTTTGTTGTTTATTGTTCTATTATAAAGTGGATGCACAAAAAAGACATTTTGAAGAATGTTGGAAAGAGATAGCCATTGACTTCCATAATGTTTTTTCCCAACTATTCATGTCAGTAGCTTTCTTTTCCCTGCATGCGTCAAAATATTTGTGTTCAGATATGTTATTTCTGAATACTCTTAGAATGCCAATTGTTTATTATTATTATTTTTTTTAAACATTAAGTGCACATTACACAATAACTGCATATACATTTTTGTTGGGAAACAAGTAGTAAGTAGTAACATTTGTCCAAATAATTGGTGAATGTCAAACTAAAATAATAAAAAAAAAGATCTTTACATAAACAATGTATATATATATATATATATATATATATATA
>CAIGQZ010010775.1:2580670-2603680 GCA_903798205.1 Danio tinwini
TTTATTTATTTAATTAAAAATTTTTTAAATGGATTTAAGACCAGAAAATTCAGAATTATTATTTAATTAAACTTACTGGAAGCATGTTATGAAGTGTTTCAGGTGTGAATGACTGCACTAGCAATCCTTTTTTGCTGCTTATTTAGTTTGAGGGAAAGACTTCTTTTGGGATGTCCGTCTTCAACTTGGGGAATGCCATCATGGGAAGTGGAATTCTGGGATTAGCGTATGCCATGGCCAACACGGGCATTGTCCTCTTTGTGTAAGTTACCCTTTTATGTAAAACACTGCATGTTTTATTTGTGGGGGAAATGGTGATTAGATAGATCACCTAGAATGAATAAAATCATTGCGCATTTAATACCATCATAAACCACTTTGCAGAAAAATGTTAGCATTATAAATTCTCCTGCAATATTGTTAGCTTCTCCTTTAGTATAGTCATCAGATGTCAGATTAGTTTTTTTATCACTTAAAGTAATTGTTGTTCTTGTTGAATGTATTGTAAGTTTGAGTATGTGTACGAGCATGGGATTATCATGGTGTGCATTAATATTCTAATAGAAATGCCATTATGCGATTAAACCAGTATACTGTAATTATTACTGTACATTTAATGAATGCATATGAAGACCTTTTAAATGTACACACCCTTTAATAATACCCTAATAAATAAATAAATGACACATTTAAGTATGTTCAATTAAAACAGCTTTTAATTCAATTGAATTCAATTAAAGCAACATTTAAAAAAACAGCTATTTTTAATTGAAACATTTTACAATATTACTTGTGTTGGCCTTTTAATAAAAATAAATACAGCTTTAGTGACCAGAGACTTATTTTGAAATCTTAAAACAAATCTTACAGAACCCATAAACAATAATGAAACTGAATGGGACTATTTATAGCAGTGTTTCTCAACCATGTTCCAGAAGGACCACCAACTCTGCACATTTTCCATGTCTCCTTAACCAAACACACCTGATTCAGATCATCAGCTCATTAGCAGAGACTGAAAGACCTGTAATGGGTGTGACAGATAAAGGAGACACTGATTTATAGAGGTTATTGGATTTCAAATGTTATTTAAGAGCTATATCTATAGTCTATACCATTCATTTAGACATATATGAGGTAGTAGAAAGTAGATATGTAATGCTAGCTCCTGAATTAGCTCCATTGCTAACTCTTGCACATTTACAAATAATAATTGATGCATTCAGAAATCATTAGCTGATCTCTTTGGCATTTTATAGTTCTTGTGAATGACACATTTTCCCGAAAGTTTGTTGTTTATCATGATCTGGGTTAAGTCCCAACCTTCAGGATAGACCCCCCCCCCCTCCCTCCTGCTGTATTAATCCTCCAGTAAAGCAGTCTTTATTAGAAAAGTCAGATTGCCAGAGAGATTTGTTTCAGTAGAGCTGAGCAGGCCGTACCAGGACAGGAGCTCTGTGTTCATGCTATAGGCACACTTTATCACTTTTGTTAGCTAATAATCTGCAATCTAGTTATGATCTTATAGTCTGTGCTACTTAACATTGGTGGTGATGGCGAAGATTAGGTTGTACATGCTTTATGTAAACCAGTCTGCCCTTTTAATCTGGCTTGAACAATGAGGATTTTTAATTTTCTTTTCTGAAAGGGCTTTGGGTTTGAGCTGTTTGGTGTGACTCGATTTTTGTCACACTTGAACTTTCTGTACTCCCCATTTCTTCAAGTGTAGTACCTGTCTGATCTGAGAACATTGTGTGTCTGGTGCTGATTGTGGCTTTAGGCTACTCATAAATCAATCTCGGACACGGTTTAATAATGAAGCTGATATTCCTTTCAGTAATAGTGCCACACTAGGGAATGAATTCATAAGATTTATAGGAGCTATACCATTGAGACTGTTATGGTGATATCTTTGTTGAGACTCACATTTGGTGAAAAATTACAGCAAAAAGGGTTAACAGTAAGTTCCCTTAATGTATAGTAGCATAAATATTAAATGTTGTTGCTCTTTTGTTGGTTTAACTGCTTATTATTGCTCTCATCTTTCTTTTTTTTAAAACGTCTACTAAATTATTAAACATAATTCATGTTTTTAATAAACCTTAACAAGACTTAATATATAATTTTATTGCAAAAAAGTTACATTTTGTTATTTAATATTATAAGACCAAATCTAATGGGGTAGTTCATTTACAGTGGGTGACACTTCAGAATGACCACTACCGTCACGTGTGGCACTGCGACAGGACTAATGGATTAAGAACATTTAGGTGTAACAGTAATTTAACTGCAAATGTCATTAAAAAACATTAATTTGTAAAATCTGGATACCTTGTGTAATTTTACAATAAAATAAATGTACAATTTTATAGTTTTTGAAGGAGAAAAAGAACATTAAAAAATCGAATTATGTTTGGTTTTTTTCATAGAAATAACTGTTTCTTATATTTTTATTCAAAAAGGTTATGCAGCACTTCCAACACAATCTCACGGCAATTCGTAGCTTTTTGATTTAGTGGCTAATTCATATGAAAACGTATGATCTGATTCGTACAAATTAGTACAATTTGCTCATCACCCAATGACGGTTGGGGTTAGGGGTGGGGTTAGGTGCCAGGCCATCTTTTTAAAATCGTACATTTTCATACGACTGAACTCGTACGAATTAGCCACTAAACTGACAAAACGTAAAATACTTAAGTTTCCTCGTGAGATCAGGCTGGCATTTCCCATTGGATTTTTTATTTATTTATTCAGAAATCTGCTGCACCTTTAAAGTTAAACAATTTTATTGAACCATTATAATCTTAATCATAATTTTATATTATTATATTATTATTTTTTAAAAATTTAGATTTATTGGTATAAAAAGACCATACATACAGAACACAGTGCAGAATAAGAAATTACTGACTGTCTTAGTTTAAACCCTCTTACACTTTCCCATAAGACTACATCATAATACTGAACATACCATGCATATATAAAATAATATAAAATATATAATATATAAAAAATCTATAAATAAAACTAAGCAAGGTTAAAAGGGGTTAGCACTGTCTTTTCACAGCAAGAAGGTCTCTGGTTCGAGTCCCGGCTGAGTCAGTTGGCATTTCTGTGTGGAGTTTGCATGTTCTCCCCGTGTTGGCATGGGTTTCCTCTGGGTGCTCCAGTTTCCCCAACAGTCCATAGACATGCGCTATAGGTAAATTGAATAAACTAAATTGGCTGTAGTGTATGTGTGTGAATGAGTGTGTATGGATGTTTCTCATTACTGGGTTGCAGCTGGAAGGGCATCCGCTGTGTAAAACATATGCTGGATAAGTTGCCGGTTCATTCCGCTGTGGTGACCCCTGATAAATAAAGGCACTAAGTCCAAGGAAAATTATTGAATGAATAAAAATAAAGGAGTAAAAATAAACTAAATGTTTAAATAGATAAAAATAAATCTCTCAAATCACTCAGAACACAGTAAGCCTTTGATGTAGTCTAAAACATGATTCTGGGTCTTGTAAAAGATTTGAAAGAAGTTTTAAATGCACGGTAAGTACATTATTTTATGTTACACAACAGTAAAGAAATTACAGCACTTTTGTCCGATTAGGTTTTATTACAAATCTTAAATTTTATAATGAAATCTTATGCAAATGTGAAAAAGTATGAGTGATGCCCATTCCAAGCAGAAATAGCGTCTGCTGCATTCACTGTAAACTGAGCTGTTCTGAGCAGTCGAAAACACCAGATCACGAGCTGGATGCATGAACAATGCAGATTAAGGGTATTGAATTTCTTTTGTCTTTCAGGTATTTCAAATTAATTCAAGATACTCAGCCAAAAGCATTGGTACAAATCCCAATTTGAATCGCAAATGTAATCTTTTATGCCATTGTGAGAAGTTGAAATCTATTTTCATCCATTCATTCATTCATTTTCTTTTCGGCTTAGTCCCTTTATTATTTTAGGAGTCGCCACAGCGGAATGAACCGCTAACTTATCCAGCATATGTTTTTTACGCAGCGGATGCCCTTCCAGCTGCAACCCATCACTGGGAAACATCCATACACACTCATTTACACATACACTATGGACAATTTAGCTTACCCAATTCACTTATACCACATGTCTTTGGGCTATGGGGAAAACCGGAGCACCCGCAGGAAACCCACGCCAACACTGGGAGAACATGCAAACTCGACACAGAAACGCCAACTGACCCAGCCAAGGCTCTTGCTGTGAGGCGACATCACTACCTATTGCGCCACTGCGTTGCCTAATCTATTTTCAGTATATTTTTAACCTATATTTGAAAGAACGGACAACATATTAAAATACATTAGGGTTTTATATAATTTAGTTAAATGAATGTTTAGTGCATTTAGTTTATGTTTTGTATTTGTGTGCAAGCCACTGTGCACCTTCTATGTTTTAGTATTCATTTTCTAACTGTAATTTAAATGTCAAATATTTACAGTAACTTTAAGGCAATCAAATCTGCAGTTTTGTATTATTAATTTCACCTTTTTGACAGTGAGATTTCTTTGATTGTGGCTTAAATTATGAGAATTTTGTGTATGCTATTATACATTATTCATGGCAACATCTGTGATGGTGAATGTTGTACATGGTGTATAATGCAGATAGAGGACAGATTCTGAGATGATGTTGGGTTTTGCCTTTGTGAGAGCTGAGACTTGTCTTCAGGCTTGAATTTATTGTGTCACTTCATATCATGACAAGAGTCCCCTAAAGGTGAGTGTGGATCCACAACTCCCAGAAAAACACAGCATTACACAACAAGATGGCTTTGAATATCCAGCATAACAAAACAGCATGCAGATTTCCTTTTTTATTTTCATCTAGACAAGCAGGAGTTTAAATGGAGAGCTGGATTTTTGTCCTATTATCACACATTTGTCTCTTGTGGTGTTTCAGAGGTAGAGAAGTCAGAAATGTCAGGATGAATAAATGTCTTGTGCAGGATCTCCAAAGCACTTTGCATTTTAGAATGAATACAACTCAACATAAGCGTACAACTATTAGTAAAAGACATCTGGAATAATGTTACCTAAATGAAAAATAGCCGAAGACTTCATTAAGTCTCAGCAGCTGTTTGAGCGAGATTACAACAAGCAACAAATCCTCAACTTTTGCCTTGAAATTTGGCTTCCTGTGGCTTATGAGGAAATGTTATTGCTCAAGGACAGGCATTTATTTCATCTTCCTGGAATTACAGACATGTTTATGGGTCTTATGGGGTCTTGAGACAGTGGATGCAATAATAGTGTCATACAAATTAGATATGCTTAAAAAATGAAATGGATGTCTGAAATAATATTTAGCTGTAGCAGTGTGCTAGATTAAATGTTCATAAATTATCCATTGAAATCATCTGTAATAGCTTCAGCGATGGAGTTCTGCTGGAGTCTCAGTGTGTTTACAGTCCTCCACTTCTTCCTCCATTTGCCGAAGAAGTGTTTTTCCATTAATATAAGAACTTACCCTTAAACCCTTCAGTTAATTGAGAAACACATCCACATGCTTCAGAATAAATTGCAAGATTCTGTCTTTGCGTTTTAGCATCACAGCAACTGAGGTTGGTCTCCATCTTAGATTAACTCTTGAAATGTATACTGTAAATGTTAGTGTATTTCATTATGTGGTGAAAATCATCAACAACAGCAACAAAAATGTATATTATGAATTTACAGTGCTCAGCATATATAAGTACACCCCTCACAAATCTTTTAAATTCATATTTTTAATAGAAAGCTATACAATATTATATTGTAGTTAGTACTGTAGCCAAATCTGGAGCTTATCTAACAAAATAACTTATGATAACGGTCCAAAAAACTAGTTCATTCAAATTTATATGTAAATATATGAAATTTATATGTAAATATGAAATACAAATAAAAAAAGGAGAAAAAAAAATCAAGAGTAGCAAAAACATTTAAAAATTTAGTTGAAATTTTAGTTGTAATTTATTTATTTATTTTGCAATATTTTGCTTGAATTTAATTGTATTATCTTTCAAAAATCTTTTCAAAATGGGGTGTACTCAATTATGCTGAGCACTGTATATGGAAGTAAATATTTTAGTTAAATAAATGAAATTTTGCAGTATACATATAATATAATACTGCATAATGTTACAAAATATTTATAATGTAACAAAATATTTCTAATGTATAATGTTACAAAATATTAAAATTTCAAATGTTTTTAAAATTCTAAGAAAAAACGACTTGATATTACAGCTCCCACAAAAATATTCAGGCTACGTCTACACTAATCCGGATAAATTTGAAAATGGCGTTTTTGTCCAAAAAACTGTCCATGTCCACACTATTGTTTTCAATTCTTGCCGTCATCCACACTAAACGATGAAAATGCTTTTGTTCATGTATTGCGTATGCACACAGGTTTATCTGTGTCATTGTAATAGTGAATTGGTGCTGACAACAGAGTTGTGTGAATCCAAACGCAGGGTTTATTAAATGGAATGGTTAGGCAAGCAACAGTCAACACAGGAGCAAACAGATGTATATAATATTTTAAAGTCCAGCGGGGGTTGTGCAGTGACATGTTGGAATAAAGGGGCTCAGATAAACCGCCACGAAAAATATCATGAGGCATAACTCATTCAAAGATGTTAAATGGGCTACTTGGATGAAGTCCTCCACATACTCCTTTATAGACCGGGCTTCCTGACGAAGACGCATGATTTTAATACCCGCTGGATCCATGTTTTGGTTGAGTCTTCTAAACTGTATGTGAACATTATGACGCATTTTCCCTTGCCTTTTTTTCCGTGTTTGACCTTGCTTTGCTTTGCTTTGTTTATTTATGTTGCTTGCGGCCTGCTTTTTGACCATTCATTCGTTCATTCATTTTCTGCCGCTTTTCCGGGGCCGGGTCGCGGCGGTAGCAGTCTTAGGGAACAACCCCAGACTTCCCTCTCCCCAGACACTTCCTCCAGCTCCCCCAGGGGGATCCCGAGGCATTCCCAGGCCAGCCGATAGACATAGTCCCTCCAGTGTGTCCTGAGTCTTCCCCGAGGCCTTCTCCCGGTGGGACATGCCTGGAACACCTCCCTAGAAAGGCGTCCAGGAGGCACCCGAAACAGATGCCCAAGCCACCTCAACTGACTTCTCTCGATGTGGAGGAGCAGCGACTCTACTCCGAGCTCCTCTCGAGTGACAGAGCTCCTCACCCTATCTATAAGAGTGCGCCCTGCCACCCTTCGAAGGAAACTCATTTCAGCTGCTTGTATCCGAGATCTTGTCCTTTCGGTCATGACCCAAAGCTCATGACCATAGGTGAGAGAGTAGATTGACCGGTAAATCGAAAGCTTTGCCTTTCGGCTTAGCTCCTTCTTCACCACGACGGACCGGTACATCGACCGCATAACTGCTGCCGCTGCACCAATCCACCTGTCAATCTCACTTTCCATCCTTCCCTCACTCGTGAACAAAACCCAGAGATACTTGAACTCCTCCACCTGGGGTAAGGACTCTCCTCCAACCTGGAGATGGCAAACCACCTTTTTTTACCTTTTTGACTATCTGCCTGTCATTTCGAGTAGGACTCTGGATTGCCCATACACATCTGTTTGTTCCTTTATTCACCACTGCTTGCCTGACCATTCTGTTAATAAGTCCTGCGTTTGGATCCGCACCCCTGTTGTCAGTGTCACTTCACTGTTACATTCATGTCCACCTGCCGTTTATTTGCATTTCATCTCTTTGAAAGGACGCCACAAATTGTCAAAATCGTCCTCTGCTTCTGCCTCTGAACAACAGCTACCACTAAACATACTGTGTTCTTTGAAGAGGCAATATGGAGCATGTACAAACTGACATTAATCTTTAATAAAACTGTCAAAATGGACAGCATTCAAAACATCTTCTTTACAATGTCATCCACCATGTTAGTTGAATTGGTCACATGACTTTGGTACGTAAATAAAATGTGGCATAATTTTCGAAAGCATCCGTTTTCATAGCTTACACTGCAACACGAAAACAGAGCTTTTTAATTGATCCACTTTGGACAGCATTTTCAAAAAGATACGTTTTCGTTTTTTAAAACACAGTCTCTGTGGACGGAAAGGCAAAATGGAGAGAAATATATGCGTTTTCAAATGTAAACATATTAGTGTTGAAGAAGTGTGGAGAAGTACCCGGATGACTTACTACTTCCGGCGAGATTCTGAAATGCACATGCCATGCACGCTGCGCTATCCCATGATGCTCCACAAGAGAATTCATGAATGGGAGTGAATTGACGCAACTGACGCAGGTAGGTCACGTGACCATGATAAAAAGGCGGATGTAGTACGTCCATTTCCATTCATACTTACATTCATACTGTATAGAACGTGTTTTTCTAACGGCCGAGTAGTACGTTTAAATTTAAATGCAGTACCTACTAAGTAGTAGGCGGTTTCAGACACAGCCATGGCCTTAGCAACACAGCTGTTTTCAAATTACATTCATTCATTCATTTATTAATTTTCCTTTGGCTTAGTCCCTTATTTATCAGGGGTCGAGCATACTATTCCAGCATATTTTTTACAGAGCGGATGCCCTTTCAGCAGCAACCCTATACTGGGAAACACCCATACACTCTGGCATTTACACACACATTCATTTTACACTACAGTCAATTTAGTTAATCCAATTCACTTATATATGGAATAAAATCACTGTCATAAATATTTTTGCATAAATAAAACTCACGCGTCTGTCATTATAAAATCGTAAAGGAAAACAGAACATACTCGTAATTGTACGAGGGTACAATTTCAAAATCTGCGATTAGAACAGATACAACATTTTCTTTGTCTGTTTGTATATGACTGATAAATTTACGATGGGTGTACTTTACAAACACGAATACAGTTTTAACACGGACACGACGACCTGATTATGAGTACGAATCAAAAAGCGACACTCCACTGTCAAAATGATGTCACTGCTGTCACAGGCATTAGTAAACAAATGAGAGTCATTGATTACAATGGTGCGCCTGCTGGGCCATTTATTTACATACGAAATATTTATGACAGTGATTTTATTCCATACTTATAGAACTTGTGTTTGGATTGTGGGGGATGGAGCACCTGGAGGAAACCCACTCCAACACGGGGAGAACGTGCAAACTCCACACAGAAATGCCAACTGACCCAGCCAGGACTCGAACCAACGACCTACTTGCTGTGAGGCGACAGTGCTAACCACTGAGCCACCGTTTTTTAAATTAAAATTTTCATTCACAGTTTATTATAAAATGCAATGATGCTACTAAATTATGTACAAGTCAAAACTTAGTGTGCACTAAGTACATGTTGAATGGCGGGTTTATTAAAAATATGCTTTAAAAAAAATCACTGTTTTATACCGAATGGAATGCCATAGAAAAATGCATTTTCACACAAAAGCAAGTCTTACTAGAGCTATTTGTAAATAAGGGAACTGTACTGTGTTCCTTGCAGCTTGGACAGTATCATATCTAATCACAATCATTAGTTGCAGAAAGTGATAAGATGCTAAACTGATTTGATAGTGTCTTCATTCAAGCCAGCTGCATCCACTAATATGCTGCAGCTGCTAAACAAATCACATGTTCTGTCTCTGTCTTTTATCAGATTTTTCTAAGCTTTTTAATCCCATAATGCTCCCTCCTCTAGCATAATTTGTTATTAAACGTGGGCGATTAGCTGTACTAGTTGTATGCCACTTTTATAAAAATCACTGGAATGTTAGTCAAAGCTGGTGAGGGTTTATTTGATGCTGAATACCTGTTTAAGTCAGGGCACTGGTGTTTCCAGCAGAATTGCACTCGTTGACTTCTCCTGACATGTCATTTGGGAAAAAAGAAAGAGGAAAACGTGAGAAAGTGCTGAGTTGAAACCAAGCGCTTGGCAGAGAGTGGTCGAGCCTGGTCAGTGCAAATGCCAAGACATTCTGGAACTAGGCAAAGGGACTAAACAGGACATTTGGATGCAGGATAAAGATTCAGTAGAGCATGTTCCAGCTTCCCAGCTTGAGATGTTTGTCCAGATGTTGGCAGCTGGAGGGTGCCATTGCATTTATGGTTTATCTGTAAACGGCCGGTGATTACACTGTCTAGTATTTTTCCATCTTCCATATAACTTTTTTTCAACTCTTAGCATTGGGGCTGAGATAGTTTAGTGTTTTTTTTTTTTTATAAATTATTTAGATATAAATAGTTTAATTATTGCTAAATAAAATTATTACTTGGAATTAGTCATTCCTCGTACTATTTTTGTATTATTTTAAAGATATTAAATCTTTAAAATAACAAGCATGGGCGCAACTACACATTTACTGAGGGGTATGCGGATTCATGTTTTGTGCCTATGTTTTGTGTCATTTTGTGAAATGTTTTATTTAATCAAAATGTTATGAGCAAACTAAATTGAAAAAGTTTTGAGCAAAAAAAAGTTATCAAAAGGCCTGATGTATCAATATGCATAATTATATACATAATACGTTTATAAAAACATGTAGATGGTTTAAAAAAAGACCTTGATAGAAGGATTAATAAACATTTCAGTTCCAAAAAATGTGAATATTCTGACTGTTTGTTTAAGTGTCAGTTTTAACAGGGTTAGGAATCATTATAATCAAGTATATCAAATTTATATAGGGGAATTTTTAATCCAAATAATATTTTATATTTTGTCTAAAATATATTCAGTAGACCCACACAGAATCTGCATGTGCAGAAATCTGCAGATTCTGCAGATTTGAATCTGCAGTCAATGTTTTTTCTTGTGTAAATGTGTGTACATTTACTCAGTTTTTAAATTCATTTCACTAATATTATTGTAATATAATAATAGTAATATTAAAATGATTTATTTACAATACAGTGGTCAAGTATACTCTCAGAAATAAAGGTACGTGAGCTGTCACTGGGGTGGTACCTTTTTAAAAGGTACACATTTGTACCTACAAGGTCCATATTAATACCTCAAGGGTACATATTAGTACCTAAAAAGTACAAAAATGTTCCTCATAAAATTTTTAGGTACTAATATATACTTTTGAGGTACCAATATGGACCCTTTAAGTACAAAAGTGTACCTTTTGAGAAGGTACCACCCCAGTGATAGCTTGTGTACCTTTATTTCTGAGAGTATATATTTTCTGCCTTTTAGATATATTATATGAGTGACTTGCTTTGTTTACCAAATAAGCAGATCTAATTTCATTTGCATTGTAAACATTAAATAAAAGTTTAAGTATTATTTTTTTTATTTCATATTATAAATAAGTTTTTAGTTATGATAATCCTAAAATCATTCCGCATAAATCAGCAATTTTTTTTTTTTTTTTTTACAAAATTCTCAGCAGAAATAGAAAAACATGTTCGCAGATTCTGTCTGGCCCTAATATTTAGGCCTGTACTTATAAATATAAATTTTGTGTGGTCCCTTTTATTTTGACTAAATAATTAATAATTAATAAATTTATAATAATAAATAAAGAAAATTTTTTCAGATTATTCTTATAACTTTTGACCTCAACTGTATGATTTCACAGTTTATTTTGATAAAAATTTTACATCTACATGAACTTTACACTTGGCTGTGTGACTGCATGTTATTGTTTTAAATTATTTTGAATTAAAATGTGTGTGCCAACGTTTATAACTCATACCTATAAACCCTCTCCTCTATCCGCTATCTTCCATGTATGTATTTTTCTGTATTTCTCCCGCATTTGTAATGTATCTATGAAAAGTGAAAGTAGCAGCAACAGAGCCGATCTCAAATGTGATATAATTGCAAGAACTGTTTAAGAGAATTATGCTTTTGCATTATTTTGGATTGACAGCATGTTGAAATTATTATAAAACAGCCACATTCACGCCCTTTTCAATAAAGCTTTATGCCTCTGTCGCCGCCCATATGCAGCCTCTGATCAGTCAATTAAAGTATAACGGCGCTGACTGACGGACGTGCTCTCTAGGGATAAAGACGGCTTCTATATAGGTGATTTGAATGAAAGAAAGCGGACACTTTGAGATTTGAGTGTGTGAACAGACAAATACACTTAATAATATGTAAACATGTTTTATTTTAAACACAACTAATATTATCTTGAATGAGCATAAACAAAACTAATGTTTTTATTGCATTCCTAAAGTCACATCTCTGTTATCAAACACAACTGTTTCATTTCACAACAGTTTCAAACGGAGATTCATTTGCTGCTCTACACTAAATAACTGTAGTAACTTTAATCAATATTTAAATGCAGTAAATACAAATTTTATCTTTTGAAGCTGATGGTTCATAAATTTACGACTATCAAGCGTTTACCATAAAGTCAACTTTACGCCAGCCTTATGGCTTTAGCCCATAGAATTATACTGTTTTTCACATATATACAGGATGGAAGTATGCAATTTCGGATGCAGTCCATGTGTGGCCATGCGTCACTGCCCCCCTGCCTGGACAAAACCACCTCGTCTGCATTTATGTTAAGTAAAACCCTATGCAGTGGCAATAATGAATAATTAATGATATGACGGCTTATCGCTCCCAAAAAAAGTAGAAGTTGACTAAAAGTATGGTAATAAAAGTGTGTTAAGCTTACCAATCTCTTATTATCCAATTTGTCATGGCAGATTTCATTTTAAGGCTTTTTTTTTTTTCATTTTCTATTTTGCGCTCCACGTCTCTCCATTTTAAACATGTGACTGTAACCGAGCAACAGATCAATCAAATGGTCAGCGGAGGGGGAGGGGTGGTATAATTTTTTATTTAATAAAATACAATATTATATTCATATAGAATGCAGGATAAACATTTGTAACCATAATTTGTAACCAATATTATGGCGCCCCATAATAAATAATAATTTGACTTCTAGTTGGTCATTTAGAAAAGTGGCAGAAGGAAGATTTGTCTGATGAATCATCTGTTGTATTGCATCCTAATCATCACAAATACTGCAGAAAACCTATTGGAACCCACATGGTCCCAAGATTCTTTCAGTAATCAGTCAAGTTTGGTGAAGGTGAAGTTTGGTGAAGGTGAAGGGGTTACATTCAGTATGGGGCATGCAAGAGATCTGCAGAGTGGATGGCAACATCAACAGTCTGAGGTACCCATTACATCACAAACCACAGGAGAGGGCAAAGTCGTCAGCAGGATAGTGCTTCTTCTCATACTTTAGCCTTTTCAGTTCCTGAAAGCAAAAAAGGTCAAGGTGCTCCAGGATTGGCCAGCCTAGTCACCAGACATGAACATTATTGAGCATGTCTGGGGTAGGATGGAAGAGGAGGCATTGAAGATGAATCCAAAGAATCCTGTTGAATTCTGGGAGTCCCGCTATTACGATTTCTTTGCCATTCCAGATGACTTTATTAATACATTATTTGAGTCATTGCAGAGATGTATGGATTCAGTCTTCCAAGCTCATGGGAGTCATATACAATATTAATTCTTTTTCCACTGCACCATGACTTTATATTCTGTACTGTACATTATTTTTGTTAAGTGACAAGATTTTTGTATAAGCAAAGTCAGACCTTACTGTCCTAATTAAATAATTAAAAATTAAGGCATGATCATTTATTTTGGTAAAATAAGTGTAATCTAGAGGTCTTTGCCTTTCATATAAGCCACTTCTGGTACCAAATAATCAACTAGAAGTCAAGTTAATATTTGTTGTTCTTAAAACTTGGATAGGCAACAAGACTTTTGTGAGGTAGGGTATAAAGCAGATGCTTTTATCCAAAGTGGCTTATAGATGAGAAGAACAAATGAGGTCTGTGAAAGTGGTTTTGTGCTTCATTGGGGAGGCACCACAATGCACTATTCAACTTTTGAAGGGCACATACCATAATTCTGTTTGTGAACTACTATACTTTGATACTAAAAGGGTAAAGGGGTGCAGAGCCAGTGGTTGTTTTGTAGGCAAACATCAGAGTCTTGAATCTGATGTGAGAGACTGTTGACAACCATTGCACAAGTATGAACAGTGTGTTTTTCCTGCATATTACAGACCAATCTTGCTGCTGCATTTTGGATCAGTTGCAGAAGATGGATAGTACCTGTCAAGAGAGTCTTATAGTAATCCAGCCTGGATAGAACAAGAGTCTGGACAAAGAGTTGTGTAGCATGTTCAGATAAGAAGTGCTAGGTCTTATACTATATTGTAAAAGGCAGAAGTGCTGGACCAGAGAGTTCTAGCAAAACTTTAACTAACCATCAATTACAGCTCCAAAGTTCCAGACCATCCTTCAAGAAGTTACTGAATGGGTGATGTGCCTAGAAGTTGTAGTTTGGGTTGCACAAAATCACAAGCAGTTATGTCTTGGCGACGAATCGAAGTTGATGGTCCTTCCAGCAAGAAATGTCTGTCAGGCAGGCTGAGATGTTAACAGCTTATGTTGGATCATCAGGCTGTTGACTGAGAGGTAGACTAGAGTGTCATCAGCATAACAGTGATAGGAAAAGTAATGTTTCTGAATGAAAGATCTTAGTAATGACTTGAAGATGCAAAAGAAAAACGGTCCAATTACTGAGCCTTGAGGCACCTCACTAGCTAGATGCTGCAATTTTGACTCCAAGACATCATGAAGCAGGGCTCAAAATGATCTTTTTTACTTGGTAGCACCGGTGCTCCCAACTTCAAATATTTAGGAGCACCAGAAAAAATTTAGCAGCGCCAGAAAAAATTTAGATGCACCCATCAAAAATGAATAAGCACCACTACAAATTGTATATTAAGGGATTTATTGTATTTGAAAACAACATGTATTAGGACTAACAAAAAACAGAAACAACTATCTAACTAATGCTGTGATGACTTATTGATATTTGTGCAATAATTCCAAAATGAATGTCTAATAATTATAAAATATTATTGATGACGATGATGACAATAATACTAACAATGAATTACATTTGTCATTATCATGCTGCTTGAATGTGAGTTATTTGCTCTAAAAGTCCTACTGTTTCTTGATGAAAAATAAATTTATGGTTTGCATCAAACAAAATTCATGCAATTCAGGATGAAATATTTATTTTGCACTATTGTTTTTATTCACATGTCAATTTAATAAATAATATTTCTGCTACAAAACAAATGAAAGATTATAACAAATTATTCAATTCAAGGCTGAAATCATCAGTAACTAAATAGAAAGATAATATACATCTCAAGAAAAAACAGACAAAATTAATCTACCACTCTTTAAAAGTTTTGGTTTCGGTTTGTGTTCGGTTGTGTGTTGTGGTCTAATATTGAGGAATGAGGATGACCACAGGCGCAATGCCGTTCTTTGTTATGAGCCGCAGATTCAGTTCAAACTCAGTAACGGCAAGCTTGTGATGTGTACGGTGTTAGATTTTACATTTAGCGGACATTTGCTCTAAACACGCAGTGAATGCAACACATCGACATTCGGGCACCTTCTCCGAAAAAACTTGATTGATCTCGGCTGGCGGATCAATATTCCCCACATGATCGCTCTCATTGGCGACATTATTTGTAACTTTAGCTGGGGTTTGCTTTTCACTATTCAGCAGTTTTCATTTCCCGCGGTCACAAAAGATCCCTGTCATCTGCAAGTGGAAAGCCTTGAGTGATTGACAGCTAATACGAACCAATTTAGCAGCAGGGAAGACCGATTCAGCATGTTTTTAGAAAAATTTTAAATGGGTCGCACTACAACCATTATATGCAGTCGCACAAATGCTCCTAAATATATTCTTAGGTCGCATAGATTAAATTTCTTGCTCATATGCTACCAAAATGGTTGTAATTTTGAGCCCTGATGAAGGACCTACCTGAGAGGTAAGACATGAACCACTGACTTGAGCATAACAGAGTAGTCTAACAATATGACAAGTGATAATTTAGAAGCTGCTCTAGTGAGTCTTGAACAACCAAAAGCAGTGCAGTCTCAGTGAAACATCCACTTCTGAAGTCTTCTGTGCAATGATGTTAAAAGTGTTGGTTAAACATTCAAATCAATTCAATTCATCTTTATTTCTATAGCGCTTTTACAATGTAGATTGTGTCAAAGCAGCTTAACAAAGAAGTTCAGTTTAGTTTAGTTCAGTTTAGTGTGGTTTAATTTTCACTGCTGAAAGTCCAAACACTGAAGAGCAAATCCATTGATGCGCAGCTCCACAAGTCCCAAACCAAGCAAGCCAGTGGCGACAGTGGCGAGGAACAAAACTTTACCAATTGACAAAAGTGAAGGAAAAAACCTTGAGAGAAACCAGGCTCAGTTAGGCACGACCATTTCTCCTCTGGCCAAACTTCCTATGCAGAGCTGCAGTCTAGGCACCGGAGGCTGGAGAATGCTGGACGCCCATCGTGGAGAAACTGCATGTGTGTGTGAGTTAGTCACTGGTGGTTGTGTACAGGCTGGCCTATCCCGATCAATGCGGACACTCGTCTGTCACTGAGGTCTTTTAGGAATCAGTCTCATGCTCTCCACTTCTCAGTGGCTGCCACAGCATCTGCTCAGGATACAGCCTGGTCCAGGATTATAGAGACCTCGGGATATTGAAAAACATACTAAAATAAGCGTAGATACTGTTCAAATTATAATGTCTTTTGAGAAGAGTTCCCGGCTCTGGTAGCCCTAATTAATGCAGCTCAACAAGCATTTGGATTTTAAAAGCATTTGTGTTTTATGTGAATGTTAATGCAAAGAGATGTGTCTTTAATCTAGTTTTAAACTGACAGAGTGTGGCTGCTTCCCGAACTGTGCTAGGAAGGCTGTTCCAGAGTTTAGGTGCCAGATATGAGAAATATCTACCGCCTACAGTTGATTTTGATATTCTGGGAATAATCAATTGTCCATAATTAATTGAGCATAGTGGACATGAGGGGCTGTAATACACCAGGAGCTCCCACAAATACTGATGAGCTAAGCCATTCAGCGATTTGTAGGTAGTCAATAAAATTCTATATTAATAATTATTAAATATTATTACATTTATACAATGTTTAATAGGGAGCCAATGCAATGATGAAAGAACTGGTGTAGACATTTAGACTTTTTGAAGTACTTTTGCATATATACTGTACATGCAAACGTGTGTGTGTGCATATATATTGTAAGTTTGTATACATATGCTACAGTACATTACCACTGTAATTCTTTGCAATTATGACTAAAGGCAAGTCATTTCACTCGGCAGCCATCTTTGAAATGCCTCTTGGGCAATCTGTTCGAACGGGCAAACATCAAATTCTCCAAAATTGCTTGCCATGCTTACGATTAAAGTTTATATTAGGAATCATCAGTAAAATTAAACAATAACTGTCTCTTTAAATATATTTTTAAATGTTTAAATCGCACAAAATTTGCACAAACTCACGTCTGGTCCGAGCCCTTCCCCCGGAGAATCATCAGTCTATAGCGATCAATGATTGGCTCCTGTACTAGAAGGCGGGGCTTCATTCGCCATTTTGACTATTACACTTTTGCCCATTCAAAACTATACAAGTGACATGTCTTGTGTATTCTAGAGACAGCTTCGAATACATATTTAATTTCTCCAGCTTCTGAAAATCCAAAAAGATCTACAGATTGATAAATAATGTTATGATTGCTGTTATAATGCTAAGTTATGATTGAATTGACTCTTGTTACAATTATGCAATAGTTTGACAACAAGCAGGAAATGTTCATGGGCCAGTGACATCACTACACTGAAATGGTCCATAGTCTTTGTTATAACACATTTGTATTCCTTTTGTCTTCCAGAATTCTCCTTACTGTTGTCGCTGGCCTGTCTGCTTACTCCATTCACCTGCTGTTAAAATCTTCAGGCGTTGTGGGTGAGCATTTTATTACCATGACCCAAAACCAATTTCTTGCTCTCCTCTGTAATTTATTATGATTTTAAAAAGAAAAAAACTGTTCTTGACCTGCTGCCCTGAGCTAAAATGAAGAGCTGATTTAGATGGAGGTGTTAACTGATGTGACATTACTCTCTCTTTTGGCTCGGTGACCATCTGCCTCACTCCTCTGTGAGGGATTTTAATTGGCCAGAATATTTCTGGTGTACATTAGGCTAAAAATAGCCAAGCTTCTGCTGCGCTTGATCAATTGTGGCTGTCATTGTCAGCGCTGTATCAACGATAAGCCCACGGTTACATTGTCACCACAAACGCATATTTACCATATGGTCACCTTGAAAAACGATATGATCGTTGCTTAATGAGAGGCATTTAGTAATGATGCTTTGTGATAGAGTTTAATCATTAATCAGTTAAAATTACTGTAATATAATTGTATGTAAGTGTATATATATATATATATATACACTGGGGGAAAAAGTATTCAACACGTCATGTTTTTCTGGGGAAAAATATTCTAAAGAAGGTGTTGACATGGAATTGAACCATATTTTGGTAAAAGCCCAAACAATACAAACAAATATATAACAAAACAAAACAAATCTGAAAAATTAGTTATGTGTAATAACAATAAAATGACACAAGGATAATGAACTACTGAAACGAATTTAACACTTTATATAAAAGGCTTTTTTGGTGATGGCAGCTTAAAGACACCTCTCAAATGGAAAATAAGATGACATGCATTGCTCAGGTGTGAGTTTTCACAGACTACAACAATTTGTAAAAATCTTGATGGTTCTGTGAGTTTCGTCTATCAAATCTGATCTTTATTTTATATTTTATATTAAATTCAAGTCAGGTGATTGGGTGGGCCATTCTATAGCTTGATTTTCTTTCTCTGAAAGCATTTGAGAGTTTTCTTGGCTGTGTTTTGGATTATTGTCTTGCTGAAATATCCACCCTGGTTTCATCTTCATCATCCCGCTAATGTAGATGTTGGATTGAAGCAGCTAATATTTATTTACACTGATGAAGGGCAGAGGGTTGCTGAATAACTACTGAGAGATTTCAGCTGTCTGGGCTTTCACTGCCTTTCTACACCTTCCTTTATTTCATTTGTTCAATACTTTTCCCTGTGTCATTTAATTTTACTACACATAACTTAATTTGTAAACTAATTAATATTGTTTTCTTTGCATATATGGATTTATTTGGTTGTTACCAACATCTGGTGAAAATTTCAAGTAAACCACACCTTTTGAACTATGTTTTCTGAGAAAAATGGTGACGTGTTGAATACTTTTTCTTCCCTTATTTCACTATATTTTTATATAATATTGGACTATAGTAGTTGTCAATCGTTTTTGTTGTCAATTCTGTTATTATTTTAAAAAATCTGTATTTTTGTATTAACATATTTATCTTATTGCTGTATATTAAAATTTATAAAAAATTATAAAGCGTTTAAATAATTTTATGTATAAAGTAAAATGTTTCATAATAATTCTTAGATAAATGAATACAGTATAAATACAAGAAATAAGAATTTTCTTTATTAATTTAATATAAATTGTTGTTAATTATTAAATTATAAATACAAAGAGACTGAATTTGTAAAAAAATATATATGCAATATATGTTTTATATGTTTTTTGTCAGAAATATTTTATATAACTAATTACTAGTATTTTTAATTATATTACAATCACAGATTATTTTAAATCAATGGATATTATTGACACTATTTAATAGTAATAACATTAATAATAATATTAATAAAGGGCAGCATGTTGGCGCAGTGGGTAGCAAAATCGCCTCACAGCAAGTTGGTTGCTGGTTCGGGCCCCGGCTTAGTCAGTTGGCATTTCTGTGTGGAGTTTGTATGTTTTTATCGTGTTTGTGTGGGTTTCCTCCGTGTGCTCTAGTTTCCCCCACAATCCAAAGACAAGCGCTATAGGTGAATTGAATAAGCTAAATTGGCCGTAGTGTACGGAAAGTGTGTATGAGTGTTTCCCAGTGTTGGTTTGCAGCTGGAAGGGCATCCGCTGCATAAAATATATGGTGGATAAGTTGGCGGTTCATTCTGCTGTGGCGACCCCTAATTAATAAAGGGACTAAGCCGAAAAAAAAAATGAATGAATGAATATTAATAAGATAAAGAAACATATTTTATTTATGTATTTAGCAATTTATCAAAGAAACCAAAGTAACTAAATTAGTAAAAATTATGCAATATATATTTGATATTTATTATTACTAATTACTTGTATTTTTGATTGTTATGACAAACATAAACTATTTAAAATGAATGGATATTATTAACACTGCTTAATATCAATTAAAATAATATTTACAACATAAAGAAAATGTAATATTTTATTGATGTCTTTTATCATATTGCTGTGTTTTATAGTGTGTTCACTAACGTATTTTTGCTATGTTGTCAGGCATTAGAGCTTATGAACAACTGGGCTACCGAGCCTTCGGCACACCAGGCAAGATGGCAGCCGGCATTGCGATCACCCTGCAGAACATTGGAGGTGAGACACTGTCAAACAGTTACATCTCAGGAGACACAATGTATTGTTTTATGACCCCCATCAAGGGCAAAGCACACCTAAACAGCTCTTCAGAGAAACTGACTGGACTTAGATGGATCGCAATGTCATGTTTCTCATTTACACTGTAGGTCATCGCTCTGTTATTTTTTATTCCTTCATATTCACAGTATCCTTTCCTCCACTTCCTCCGTGTTGCCCTCATTTTCTCAGGCTGCAGTTTATTTCAGCACAAATTTATGTTAACATTACAATCACGATTTAGCAAATTATATATTTAACATAATTAATTAGCATATAATGAAATTTATTTTCTTAAAATGTTTATAAACAGTGTATGAGTGCATGTGCAAGTACAGTAGTAAAAATTGAGTGTTGGATTTACCTTAAATATACATTTTTGAATCACTCATTTGAAATATATTAAGCTTAAAAGCTGTATGTAAAATGAACAAGAAAACCTCAGTTATATATACTTAATTATGCAAGTTAACTCAATGTCTTATACTTTAAAAAATTAAAACACCAATTAAATCTATCAAGTAAATCCAAGTTCTTTCAACTTAAAGGGCTCTATTTTAAGCATCTAGGCCAGGGATGGGCAGGTGTGTTTGACTAGTGTTGAAGCAAAAGTTTGCAGGGACACTGGCCCTCCAGGATCAAGTTTGCCCATCCCTGATCTAGGCGCAAAGTCTAAAGCACAGGGCGCAAAGCATTAAGGACATGTCCGAATCCACTTTTGCTATTTTAAGGATGGAAAAATATGGTGTGCGCCCAGCACATGGTCTAACAGGGTTGTGCTTGTTCTCTTAATGAGTTATGGGTGTGTTCCTAGAATAAACCAATCAGAGTCTCATCTCTCATTCCCTTTAAGAGTCAGTTGCGTGGTGCCATGGCGCATTTACTATTTACATGGCGAACTATATAAGTGAAAAAACTGAACGCTGCACTAGCGAGAAAACAGTTAAACAGACCACCTGCAGTGCGAGGACAAAGAACGAGTCTACTCCAATCGGCCTCTTTACTTTCACTTTCTCTTTCTTTCTTTTATGAATAAGGAAATGGTGTTGTACATTCCACTGAAGACATCCATTAGCCTACATAATTAATTACGTTTGTTAAGCACAAGGATTAGTTTTTTAAAAAACTAATTTTATTTCTAAATTTAGTTTTAATTTCCAGCCAACAAATAAATGAAAAATAATAAGGGAAGTGTGGTCAGAAAACTGAGTTATATCCAAACACTCATTCTATTCTAAACCTAACAGGTGGACAAATATAAGTTTGTTTTTAGTAAAACTAATATAATTATGCATATAATAAATAATACTAATAATAATTACAACATAATACAAAAGCAAGTTGTAGTGAATAAACTGAAAAAGCCCCCCGAGGTAAAGAAGAGTAAAGATCGCTGGTGATCGTGACAAGAAGGCATGCAGGCAGTGGTTTTTATATTAATGTAGAATAGATTATTTTTTGTAATATTTTAATCATTTAATTCTTTTTCATTTGTAAAGATATTTGTGTTTTGCTGTCATCCTGTGTGCATTAAGCAATGTGTAAGCGAGGCGCACAACTAACGCATTCTGTGCTGGACTTTAGACCTGCTTTCAGCTGGTCTATTACACAGTCTATTTTAGTTCCTCAAAACAGCACTCTGCCAACAATGCGCCTTAACACACCTCTTTTCTAGACCAGAACACCCATGAGTCTACAAAGTGGCGCAAATAGATTTGCTATTTAAACAATGTGGCGGAAAACAGGGAAATTAAGGTTCGCTGGTCTGAAAATAGCAACACATTGGGGCAAACACATCTTGCGCCTTATTGCGCCAGGTGTATGACAGTATTTTTTTTTACATAATTTTAAGTATTTTATGTGTAATTCCAGTATTATTTACTTATACGCATACATATATAACAGAGGTTACAATAATGTAGCTTTCATTTATTTAAAATTTGTGTCCAGTAAAATGTCAAATGTCATGTTAGGGTTACTCAAATTCAACCTAACTGCAATGTTATTTGACATGCCCTTACATTTTTTTCATTCACTTTACGCATGAACTTATGTAAATTTTTTAAGCTATTATTTATTAATTCATTTTCTTTTCGACTTAGTCTCTTTATTAATCAGGGGTCGCAATTAGCAAAATGAACCACCAACTTTTCCAGCACACAGATTTTTTACGCAACAGATGCCCTTCCGGCTGCAACCCAATACTGGAAAACACCCATACATACTCTTTTACACACATACACTACGGCCGATTTAGCTTATGACACCCTTTTTTTTATCATTTAATATTTTGCTTTTAATGTTTTAAGTCTAGTTTTTAAAGGGTTCTGTCATATGAACTGTGATTTACTTTGCAGTTGTGGAAAAAGACCTTGAGCTTTTTGGCGTTTGGTGCATGTTTGTGAAACTAAATATAGAACGGATTCTCGTCATTACTGTGACATTTGCTTCCAGGATAATAACCACAATCCCCTGGAGTAGACCAATGCGTCCTGGATTAGGGTGTTTACTGTATATATGTGTGTGTGTGTGTGTGTGTGTGTGTGTGTGTGTGT
>CAIGQZ010010775.1:2620680-2643277 GCA_903798205.1 Danio tinwini
GGAAACACCCATACACTCTTGCATTCACACACATACACTACAAACAATTTAGCTTTTTCAATTCACCTATAGCACATGTCTTTGGACTGTGGGGAAAACCGGAGCACCCGGAGGAAACCCACGCCGACACGGTGAGAACATGCAAACTCCACACGGAAATGCCAACTGACCCAGCCGAGGCTCGAACCAGTGACCTTCTTGCTGTGAGGCGACAGTTCTAACCACTGCGCCACCGTGTCGCCCTCATTTTTTATTTTTTTTTGTATTTTATTTTATTGTGTTAATTTTATCTCAGCTAAGGAAAATGTTAATAATAAGTTAATAATAACACTTGTTGCTGTCAGTATACTGTGTCTAAAATCTAAGTCACTCAAAATGATCAACTGCAACCAAAAGCCCTCTTGCTCATGCAATATTGCAGCAGTACATATTATTTTGTGTTCCACTAAAGACATCCTACAGATTTAGCGAGGTATGAGAGAGTAAACAATGACAGATTTTCATTTTTGCCTCAATGTTTCATTCGGCTGCCATGTGCTGCTTAGTATTCTCATCATGAAGCACTATACTCTGCTATTTTGAAATGTCTTCAGAATCATGCGCTGAGAGCGTGAAAATTAATATTTAATCTTGATACGGTTCCAATTAGCAGTTTATAAATCTGCTAGTAAGCCGGGGGATTTGGGGATGTGCTTGCGTTTTGGATGAGTGTGTGGTGTTGTGTGAGAGTGTCGAGTGGTTTTGGAGTGCATGGGGTTGTGTTTGGTGCACCTCACTGACCTAGTTTTGGAGGGGAGCTTTATCTGTGCACACGGCTCTCGCTCTCTCTGTCCTCATGCAAGCGTGTGCTGTGCCACATCTTCATGCTGGATTTATGAAACCGTCTAGTGTCCGCATTGTGGTCCTGTCTGAATACGATAACACTGCTCAGTGTTCATCTTTTCTACTCAATGTTTTTCCTGCTGGCACTGGGACAAACACCAAATGAAAAAACACAATGGTGGTGGAGCTCACTTGACCCAGATGAATAATATTATTTATTGAATATAATTTTAATATTACAATTTCATGAGAAATCTTACTAAATCATAAGCCATAGTAAAATTTAATAAAACTGTATGAGAAATATGGTAATGTAGATTTCAAGATGCAAAAACACCATTAAATGAATCATGATCTGATTTGTGACATTAGAAAACAGCAAAAATCCACAAAAAAATTTTTATATGTAATATTTATATAATATTATTTATATAACACCAAATGAAAAAACACACTGGTGATGGAGCTCACTCAACTGGTCATGTGACCCAGATGAATAATATTATATGATATGTGCACCTGGCGGTTCATTCCGCTGTGGCGACCCCAGATTTATAAAGGGACTAAGCCAAAAAGCAAATAAATGAATAAATGATATGTGCACCTTCAGAGTTATGGAAAACCTTAATAAATTATAAACCATAGCAAAATGTTATAAAAATGTATGAGAAATATGGTAATGTAGATTTTGAGATGCGAAAACACCATCAAATGAATCATGATCTGATTTGTGGTATTAGAAAATGTCATAAATCAACAGATTACTGCCTACATTTGCATGTAAACAATTCATAGTTTAAGTTTTAACCATTATAGGCCCTTAAATGGTAGCTTTTATTAAATCTTTAGACACACAGTTGAAGTCAGAATTAATAGGCCCCCTGTTGAATTTTTTTTCTTTTTTTAAATATTTTCCAAATGATGTTTAACAAAGCAAGGAAATGTTCACATTATGTCTGATACTATTTTTTTCTTCTAGAGAAAGTCTGATTTGTTTTATTTCGGCTAGAATAAAAGCAGTTTTTAATTTTTAAAATCATTTTAAGGTCAAAATTATTAGCCCCTTTAAGCAATTTTTTTTAATAGTCTACAGAACAAACCATCGTTATACAATGACTTGCCTAATTACCCTAACCTGCCTAGTTAACCTAATTAACCTAGTTAAGCCTTTAAATGTCACTTTAAGCTTTATAGAAGTGTCTTAAAAAATATCTAGTCAAATATTATTTACTGTCATCATGGCAAACATAAAATAAATCATTATTCGAAATCGTTATTAGAAATGAGTTAATAAAACTATTATGTTTAGAAATGTGTTCTTCTCTCCATTAAACAGAAATTGGGGAAAACAATTAACAGGGGGGCTAATAATTCAGGGGGGCAATTCTGATGACTGCATGGTGGTTCAAAAACATATGCTTTATAAGTTGTCGGTTCATTCTGCTGCAGTGACCCCAAATTAATAAAGGGACTAAGCCGAAAAGACAATGAACAAATGAATGAATAATAATTCTGACTTCAACTGTATATAAACCTTTTTTTATAATAATTGATGTCACACTTTTATGGCTTATTTTTTCAGAAAATGTTGGATTTTTATTTTAGTTTTATTCTATTCTATTATATATATATATATATATATATATATATATATATAAATATCAGCAAATCCAACATTTGCTGATATTTATGTTTAAAAGGACTCTACTAAGTGTTTATCTTGAAATATTACATATGATGAATTTTGACTTATAAACTTATAAATAACTTATAATGTCATTTTTATGGCTTTTTATTTAAAACATCAGTACAGATTACAAAGGAAAAAAACTAATATGAAGGGGGTTGTCTTTAGAATTATACAAAAAAATAATAAAGCATCAATTTGATGATTAAATATTAAAGTTTTAGTGTAGTGTTTTCTGAGATGTTTTGATCACAATTCAATTTAAGTTTAAAGCGCTTGCACATTATTAAATTACAATCAAAATTGGAAAGAGTTAAGTACACAGTTGACGTTGCAGCGGTCAAGCATATATATTACCATAGATATCCATGATCTGATCCTCACAATAATTAAGGACAATTTATGTATTGTGTATTGCCTATCAAATAGTAGTCTATGTGGGGTTAAATACATAAAGCTGATAAAATTAGGAATAACCAGTAAGGCTGTGCAATATAAGGATATATATCTTATGGAAAAAATAAAAAGTCTATCATTTCATATTATGCTCTATTTTTTATTTTGTGGTGTCACAAAATACATCATTTACAGTAATACTTATTTATAATAAGGGGATGAGGACAGAAACACAAATAACAGCATCGTGAGAAAGTTGCAATCTTGAAAGTACAATGTTTACATTTTGCATTTTATTTATTGATTTTTTTAATGTTGGATCTGTAATCATTCGCTTTTGAAAAGTGTTTTATATTTTATAAAATGTTTGTTTATATTTCTACATTTTAATGAAATGTTTGCCCGGCAGTTCTAAATAAAGAGAGAAACATGATCACATATGAATGAGTACAATTCTGATTATATACTTTAAAATGTAAGAAAGTAATAGTCTTTTACATGTAGTCAATATACTGTATAAACTAATTATTAATTGAATTGATAGAAATCGTACAATATCATGATATATATCGTTATCGGGATATGACATGAGTTTTATCGCAATATGAGATTTTTGTCTCATCGCCCAGCCCTACTAACTACTAGACCCTTAGAGAAAAAATAATTAATTGATGATATGAATCCTAAAAGTGTCATTGCTAGATAAATGCAACTACTGAAAGACTATCAATCTTTTCTCATCTCCCTCCAGGTGATCTACAAGAAGTTTCAGGTGAAATGTCCTTTTGAAGACTTTTCTCATAACAGGACAGTGCTGGGCTTTAACACAAGTGTAGCTGCTGACCCTGGAGGAGTGGAGATCACGCCTGAGGGAGACCCGGCCTGCACTCCGCGCCTCTTCAACCTCAACTCACAGGTGTGTGTGTGTGTGTGTGTGTGTGTGTGTGTGTGTGTTATTGAGGAACTTACAATGCCGATATACTGAAATCATGCTGTGACTTTCTTCTGAGTAATGCAATATAAGACTTTAAGCCAAATCAAATGACACACTGTACTGTAGTTCTTAATAAAGCATTGCATGACTCACATATATTTGGGCTTAATCCAAACAGCAGTTCAGATATCACTTCTTTGCATGATAATCTGAATTTTCAGTTTATGTGTGATAATATATTTGCAATAATAATTGGAAATTTGGAAACTTTGATGGGACGTGGTTTTAAAGGGATAATTTATTAAAATTTTTTAATTCAATTTCAATTCACCTTTATTTGTATAGCTCTGTTACAATGTAGATTGTGTCAAAGTAGCTTCACATAGAAGATTATAGTAAATTGAAACTGTGTCAGTTCAGTTTTCAGTGTTTAAGGTCAGTTCAGTTTAACTCAGTTAAGTGTGGTTTAATAATCACTACTGAGTCCAAACACTGAAGAGCAATTCGATCGATGCGCAGCTTTACAGATCCCGAACCATGCAAGCCAGTGGCGACATGTTTCTATATTTTGTTAAACACATGATATACTGAGGAATTCTGAAAAATGTAATGGAGGAATGTTTTTCCCCTCAACATTCTTTAGAATATTTTGTTTTGTGTGAAGAAATTCATCAAAGTTTAGAACCACTTTAGTCTGAATAAATGAGGAACTTTTTAGTTTTCTGAACTATCCCTTGAAGCATTATCACAGAGTGGTTTGTGGAAAACATTTGACAAAATGGCTTTTCTTTGTCATTTTTGTGTTATTGTTATTGAAAAGAAAAATTATGAACTGCTTCAATCATTTATTCACCATTATGTCATACCAATTTTTTTAATAAATGTATAGTTCTGTTAAGCAAGGGCACAATAATCTGATAAAAATTTACAGCAAACGTGTGATGTTATGCAAGACATTTCTGTAAAAAAAGATTTAATTTGTCAAATGATCTAATAATAAAGGAATAGTGGAAAATGTACCTCTGTTTCCACAAAAATATTAAGTAGAGCATTCATTCATCCACCCATCCAGTCATCTTTTTATCCATCCATCCACATATCAATAAATCCATCCATCCATTTACCCATCTAATAATAAACCCAACCACCTATCCACCCATCTATCAATTTAATTCAATTCATCTTTATTTCTATAGCACTTTTACAATGTAGATTGTATCAAAGCAGCTTCACATGGAAGATTATAGTAAATTGAAACAGTATCAGTTCAGTTTTCAGTTCAGTTTAGTTCAGTTCAGTGTGGTTTAATGTTCACTGCTGAGAGTTCAAACACTGAAGAGAAAATCCATCAGTGTGCAGCTCTAAGTCCCATCCATCTATCATCCATCCATCCATCCATCTATCAATAAATCCATCAATCCATTCATTCATTCTGCCTGCCATCTATCTATCCACCTATCAATTACTCCATCCAACTTTCCATTATTTTGTCCATCCATCTATCCATACCAACCTATTAATAAATCAATTCATTCATCTGTCCATCCATCCATCCATCCATCTATTTTTAAAAAATCCATCCACCTATTAATAAATGCTTCCATTCATCCATCCATAAATAAATCTATCCTTCTACATATTAATATATCCATCCATCATTTATCCATACATTCATACATCCACGTATGAATAAATCCATCCGTCCATCTATTTAAAACGGTCCATCCATCCACCTATTTATAAATCCATCCTTTCATCCATCCTTCCATCCATCCTTCCATCCATCTGTCTATTAATAAATTCATTCATCCATCCATATATTAAAATATCCATCCATTCATCCATACATACATTGACCTATTAATAAATCCACCCATCAGTACTTCCACCTTTTAGTAAATATATCCATCCATCCATCCATCAATAAATCCACCTATCCATCCATCCACCAACCTATCAATAAATCAATTCATTCATCTGTCCATCCATCATCCATCTATTTTTTAAAAATCCATCTACCTATTAATAAATCCATCCATCTATCCATCCATCTATCAACCCATCCATACATACATACATTGACCTATTAATAAATCCATCCATCAGTCCATCCAACTATTAGTAAATCTATCCATCCATCCATTTATTCATCTATCCATCAATAAATCCACCTATCCATCCATCCATCCACCAGCCTATCAATAAATCAATTAATTCATCTGTCCATCCATCCATCCATCTATTAAAAAATCTATCCACCTATTAATAAATCCTTCCATCCATTCATCCATCCATCAGCCCATCTATCCACCTATTAATAAATCCATCCATCTACATACTAATATATCCATCCATCAGTTATCCAAACATCCATCCATTTAAAAATCCATCCATTCGCCTATTAATAAATCTTTTCATCCATCCATCCATCCATCAATTAATAAATCTATTCATCCATCCACATATTAATAAATCCATCCATCATCTATCCTTCCTCCTATTAAAATATCCATCCATCATCCATCCATACATTGACCTATTATTAAATGCATCCATCCATTTATCCATCCATCCATCCATCAATCTATCCAACCACCTATTAATTAATCTATCCATACATCCATCCATCCATCCATCCATCCATCCATCTATTTAAAAAAAAACATCCATTCACCTATTAATAAATCCATGTTTTCATCCATCCATCCATCCATCCTTCCATCTATGTGTCTATTAATAAATCATTCATCCATCCACATATCAAAAATCCATCCATCCATCCATCCATCCATCCATTCATCCACCCACCTATCAATTAATCCACCCATCCATTCCTTAATCTATCCATCCATCCACCTATCAATGAATCCATCCATCTAATTATTGATAAATCCATGCATCCATTTATCTACCTATTAATCCATTTATCCACATATTAATAAATCCATCCATCTATTACATAAATTGATTCCCATTTTTTGCATTCTGTGACCATATATTAGCATAAACACACCCTTTTGCATTTAGAAGTAGCAACTCCCACACTGCCATTTGCCGTTTTCCCACATATGCTCCTTACTGTCAGAAATTAGTGTGAAAGTCTGTAGTCAGGAGTGTTAAAAGTCTATCTCCATGTGCACAGAACCGGCATTTCAAATAAGCCCAGGCCTGAGCTCCATTTAACTCTGTCTTAATCACAGCTACAATTAGCTCTCTGTAATGTGCTACAGTTTTAATGGCGTTTAAAGTGTGGGGTTTGGGGTTTCTGGTTGCCACTGTTGTATCCATGACGACATGACGTGGTCTGGTATGTGTGTGTTTTTAGACGGCCTACACTGTTCCCATCCTGGCGTTTGCGTTCGTGTGCCACCCCGAGGTGCTGCCAATTTACACCGAGCTGCGCAAGTAGGTGGCAAGTTCTTTCACAGGTCTGGAATCAGAGATGAGTCAGATTGTGCATATGGATGCTGTTGCGCTGTTGTGCGACTGCCCATCTGCTTCACTGTACAGAGAACTGTGCTTTAACCAGTCTGGATTTAGTATATTTATGCATAGGCATTAAGGGAATGTTATGGCTTTATTACAAGTTAAGTTCAAGTGCCTTTTGTTTCTTCTGTTAAAATACAAAATTTTTAAGAGTAATGTCAAGTAAGCTGGGAAATTTTCATGCTAGCTAATAAAATAAAATAAAATAAAATAAAATAAAGGGCGACACAGTGGCACAGTAGGTAGTGCTGTCGCCTCACGGCAAGAAGGTCGCTGGTTCGAGCCTCGGCTGGGTCAGTTGGCATTTCTGTGTGGAGTTTGCATGTTCTCCCCGTGATTGCGTGGGTTTCCTCCGGGTGCTCCGGTTTCCCCCACAGTCCAAAACCATGTGGTATAAGTGAATTGGGTAAGCTAAATTGTTCGTAGTGTATGTGTGTAAATGAGTGTGTATGGATGTTTCCCAGTGATGGGTTGCAGCTGGAAGGGCATCCGCTGCATAAAAACATATGCTGGATACTTAATGTTCATTACGCTTTGGCGACCCCAGATTAATGAAGGGACTAAGCCGAAAAGAAAATAAATGAATAAAAATAAAATTTAATTAAATTAAATAAAAGTTGCACAAGCTTTCCAACCAAAATTATTAAAGTTTAAAATAATTTAAAAATAAAAATAACATTTAAAATAAAAAATAAAATAATAAATACATTAATAAAATAAAATAAAATGTTAAGTTGTTTACGCTAAATTTAAATTTAATTTAACTAAATTTTAAAAGAAATTTATAGTTTAATGTATTTTATTAAGTATGTAATAATCTGATGTATAAACAATGTAGGTTTCAAATAAATTCCAATTTTTTATACTGTCTAATTCTATATAAGTCTTGAGGGGAGGGGATGTATGGACATTTCCATGAATATATTAAGCAGTACTATTGTTTTAAATATTTATTTTCAAAAATACAAATAAATAAAAAAAGTTCAGAAAAAAGAAATTCAGCACCAAATAAACTTATTAGAAGAATTTCTGAAGGATAATGTGACAATAATTTGTCACAACAAACAATTTAGCATTACCAACACAGGAATGAATTACATTTTTAAATAAATTATAAACATTTTTTAAATAGTAAGCATTTTTCACAAGATTATTTTACTGTATTTTTATAAAAAAAAAAATGTCAATGACCATGAGGGGGCAACACGGTGGAGCAGTGGGCAACGCCTCACAACAAGAATGTCGCTGGTTCAAGCTCTGGCTGGGTCAGTTGGCATTGTGTGTGGAGTTTGCATGTTTTCCCCGTGTTGGTTTCCTCCGGGTGCTCCGGTTTCCCCCACAAGTACAAAGACATGCGCTATAAGTGAATTGGGTAAGCTAAATTGTCCGTATAGTGTATGTGTGTATGTCCTGGACTGGTCCTCCAGGTTGGGGGTTAAGCGTTGGGCTAACGATGCACCTCGTAAAAATGAGATGTTACAAAACACCAATATGGTGCGGCTAAATATCAACTTCAATATAAACGGCCCTGGGAGTAAGTAAATGACCATGAGCATAACCTTTTAATGCAAAAGTATTTTCTGAAACATAATGACACAAAAATTATCCTTGACATTCGTTCAAGCTTTGTTCAACATAGACTTCAAATTCCAACACTGACAATTAGTATGATTATGATTTTTGCATTATGACTACATCAGTGACTTTTAGAGGAGAAAGAAGTGTTTCTTGACTATATACTGTACAGTAAACGGATATTTTGAGCTTGAGTGTGCATTAATCTACCACTGTGTTTTGTCACATCTTTATATTCTCTCATTTCAGCCCCACAAAGACAAAGATGCAACACGTCTCCAACATCTCCATTGGTGTCATGTATGTTATGTACTTGCTGGCTGCTCTGTTTGGATATCTGACCTTCATTGGTGAGGCCTATTATCCTTATACTTTTTTCATCATGCACATTTCAACAACAATAGTACAATATGAGTCAGATTGAAGTGACATTTGATTAGTATAATCTCATCAGCACTAGAGGCTTTTTCCATAGAAATTCATTTGCAAAGATGTATTTTTTATACAGGAAGAGTCACAGTGCTGAAAACGAGCTTCAAGTACCAGAAAGGGAAGGAAAAGATCTTAAAATGGTCGTAATTGTGTACCAAAAATATAAAAAGGCTGCAGACGTACAAAAACATGTCTAATGGGGTGGTCAGCCTCTAAAAATACCAACTGAAATGCAGATATTGTGCCAATGAATAGGCATCAAGTCTCCAAGTCTTTAAACGTTACATGTTTCATTTTATTAATGATGGCAGAAGACAGACTGTCACATGCATTATGGGCCAAAGATAACATTCAGAGTCTGCTTTTGGATGTGTTTGGATGGCTAACACAGAATGAGTCAAACTATGCTTTTTAGCTTGTTTTTTCAGTCTAATATCATGGAAAGATTCAAAAATAGACTTTTAAGTGATACTTTTGTCATATGAAATAAATTTGTGTCTGTGGATTTGACTTTTTATACTTTTTTATATATTTATTCTCCTGCATGCAACCAACTTTACAGTTTTATTCAAATCTGTATTCTAAAGATTTTTACAGAGGTATATGTTTATACTAAGTTTTCTTGATTATACAAAACATTTTATTCTACTGTTTGTAGTATTGGGTGGCTCAGTGGGTAGCACTAATGCCTCACAGCAAGAAGGTTGCTGGTTCGAATCTCGGCTGGGCCAGTTGTCGTTTCTGTGTGGAATTTGCATGTTCTCCCCATGTTGGCGTGGGTTTCCTCCGGGTGCTTCGGTTTTCCCCGATTTGAGTCACTGAAAATCTTTAGAAATAGAAAGATAACACATTTATTTCATGCAAAGTATTGCAAAAAAAATGTACAAAGTACAAAATTCCATGCATTTTTTATATAAAAATTTTCTAAATATTTTTCCCTAACATAAATTTGAGCTATTAATTTTTGATCCATTATCATAGGTTATTTTGTTAGATTAGTTCCAGATTTGGCTTCACTACTGACTAAACTAATGTATATGCACAAATATAATATATTATAAAGCATCATATAGAAAATATAAGCTTGAATGAAAGATTTGTGAAGGGTGTACTCATATACGCTGAGCACTGAATATATAATATATATACTTCATTTTCACCTACAGTTTTTTGCTTTAAAGAGCAAAGCACAATTATAATACATTACAGCACTTGATATATCACAGGCATGGGACGTTTCCTCAATCACAGAAGGTCATTTGGTCATCCAGGACTACTCTTTTACACACCATTAGGAGACAGCAGTGCGACTCAGCTGAGATGAAGAAAGCGGAGGAGGTTTTGTTAAAGAGAAAGAAATGCTCAGACCTGTCAGGATGGATGTGCTGAGTGATCATTCAAGTTGACATGTCAGAGGCCGGCTGAGATCAGTGGGAAAGAGACAGAATAGAGTGTTTATTTTTGCTTTTTGAAGCTGTGTGAGGTGTAGGAACAGATTGAGAGCTGCTCAGCTATCGGCATGTGCTTGCCGAGGTCACAGATATAATCATCTGTTCTACATATCATTGGTGAATTATTGGTCTTGTTGGAGTTGTGTTAGAACTCCCTCTAGTGGCCATTGTGCATTACTGAAATAAAAAAAGAAATGCAGTTATCTCAGTGTGGTCAGTGATAAAATACAGTTGTTTTTTTGAGTTTATTTACTAATAATACAAGGTTTGGAGTTATGATATTTTACCATTTTTTAGAAAGACATCATTTAGGCTTATAAAGGTCTCATTTATTTAATAAGAGATAAATACAGAATAATTCATTTTAATTCTTTTATATTTTTCCCCAAGTTCTGTTTAACGGAGAGAAGATTCTTATACACAGTTCTTAACATAATAGTTTTAATAACAAATTTCTAATAACTGATTTCTTTTATCTTTGCCATGATGACAGTACATAATATTTAACTAGATATTTTTCAGGATACTAGTAGTGAGCTAAAAGTGATATTAAAAGGCTTAACTAGATTAATTAGGTTAATAAGTAGGCAAGTTAGCGTAATTAGGCAAGTTGTTGTATAATGATGATTTGTTCTGTTGACAATCTGGAAAAAATATATAGCTTAAGGGGGCTAATAATATTGACCTTGAAATTGTTTTTAAAAAATTAAACAATTGCTTTTATTCTAGCCTAAATAAAACAAATAAGACTTTCTCCAGAAGAAAAAATATTATAGGACATACTGTGAAAATTTCCTTGCATATAAAAAAACCTGTATATTCTGTTCATTTGCTAGCAAACAGTCATCTCTTTTATGTTCACCATCTAAACATAGCAGTCTGTTTTCTTAAAATGTTCAGTAAAATTAGTTACCATTGGATATGTTTAGGTTGTTTTTTAAGTCTGCTACCTAAAAAAGTTTGAGAACTGATCTAAAGCAATAAATAATTGATAAAATTTTTGTTTGTTTGTGTGTAGATAAGGTAGAAGCTGAGCTGTTGCACACCTACAGTCGAATCGACCCGTACGACACACTCATCCTGTGTGTTCGTCTGGCTGTGCTGACTGCCGTCACACTCACCGTACCCATAGTTCTCTTTCCTGTAAGTATAACACACTATATAACATTTAAAGTGAAGTTTGACAGTGTTGATATTTAAAAGCACCAAAACAAACATGCCCAAATCCCCAGCATGACCACACCCCTTTTTAATAAATTTGTTATCATTTCTAGACATGTCGCTTACTGCTGATTGACTGCAAGTGTGTTGTGGGACTCGGTCAACACTGTGTTTTTCCACTATTATTGCACATTGAATTTTACTTAAATATTTATACACTTGTGTTTTATGTGTGCATTTATTTAGTTTATTTATTTATTTTTAATTAACTTATTTATTTATTTTTTGTACTGTTATTATTATTTACCTTCTATCACCCTGGCATTATATTGTTTGTTCTATTGTCATGTACCTGTTGTTTAAAGCATAATAATAATAGAAAAAATGCATTGCTCAACGCACCTATTAAATTATTTTAGTTGAATCAAATTAACTTTTCGGCAGCACGGTGGCTCAGTGGTTAGCACGTGTTGCCACTTGATTCAAGTCCCGGCTGAGCGAGTTAGCATTTCTGGGTGGAGTTTACATGTCGTGTTCGCGTGAGTTTCCTCCTGGTACTCCGATTCCCCCCACAGTCCAAAGACATGCACTATAGATGAATTGGATGAACTAAATTGGCCATATTGTATGAGTGTGTGTGTGTGTGTGTGTAAATGTGAGAGTGTATGGGTGTTTCCCAGTACTGGGTTGCAGATAGAAGGGGGTCTGCTGCGTAAAACATATGCTGTAATAGTTGGCGGTTCATTTCACTGTGGCAGAGACTAAGCCAAAGGAAATTGAATAAATGAATTACCTTTTCTAGTCATCTCAACTTACATCAATCAGACTGACCAAACATATTAAGATAAACTTTGTATACCTTAAAAAATGTAGTTGAAACCTGTTTAAATCACTTTTTGAATTAAGTTAAAGTAACATAAAACATTTGTTGTTTTAACTTTCTGTCATTGTTTTTTTTACAGTGTGATCTTTACAGTATAACACTGCCCCTATGCAGTTCAAAGAGGAGACAGGATTGAATGCATTTATGATCTGATTGAAATATGATCTGATTATGTCTTTTCTCAGGTAAGGAGAGCAATTCAGCAGTTGTTCTTCCCGAATAAAACCTTCTGGTGGCCACGTCACATTGCCATAGCTGTGACCCTCCTCACCCTCATCAACTTACTGGTCATCTTCGCCCCAAACATCCTGGGCATCTTCGGGGTCATCGGTAGGTTTTGTATTGCTCTTTAATTTAGAATTTTGGCCTAATTTACACCAGGTATTAAAATGTGAGCTGTTCAATTGAATCACAAGTCGATAAAATGAAACACATTCCTATTTACTCCGAGCTCCTCTTTATTAGGTAGTTAATATGTCTGTATTGGCGAATGCTGAATATGTGAATGCTTAAAGGCACAGTATGTAATACTTGATGCTAGAGGGTGATTTAAAGCAGTGTTTCCCAACCCTGTTGCTAAAGGCACACCTACAGTACACATTTTCAACCTCTTCCTAATTAAACACACCTGAATCAACTCATCAGAACATTAGAAGAGACTCCAAAACCTAAAATGAATGGAAGGGAAACATCCAAAGTATGTACTGTTGGTGTGCCTCCAGTAACATGGTTGGGAAACAGTGATTTAAAGTGACAAAACAACTAAACTATATCACACAATAAATAGAAAGTTATTATGCATTGGTGTGGAAAACAATATATAGTTACTATCTTTATAATTACTATTCTTGTGAGCAGGCATTTGTATTTATTATCTTTAAAGGCACAGTGTGTAATTTTCACCACTAGAGGGCGAGCATTCACAAACAAAAGCATAGTTTGTTGACGCTGTGACTGATTGTGGAATCATGAGAGTTGTGGTTTTCGTTACATCCTACGGGACTGCAGAAATCATGTTGATGGACGAGCTAAAGTGTTCAACACTTTACACACATGCCATGGTAGTGTGAAGTTTATTCTTCTGCTCGTGATCATGTGGAAAAGAAGCAGCGCTGTTTTATCAGACTAAATACATTTTAGGTTTCTGTTATAATGCTCCTCTGTGCAGTCTAATAAAACACACAACATATTAAAGCGTCATTGGTGTTCCCCTGTTTTATAGTCCCCTGAAAATCGAGGACTTATGATGTCATGATGACTGTGTTTGAACATTTAGCAAAACATATGGCATAATGTTAGTACACAAGTCACCAAAATATAGTTCGGTACGTATTGTGCCTGTAAATGTAGTAATATACAATAATCATAATGCAATCCAAGCACATTGCATATATATACACTCACCAGCCACTTTATTAGGTACACTGTCCAACTACCTTGAGGTAAGTGGGCTACAGCAGCAGAAGACCACACCTGGTGCCACTCCTGTCAGCTAAGAACAGGACACTGAGGCTACAATTCGCACAGGCTCACCAAAATTGGTCAATAAAAGATTGAAAAAACGTGCCTGGTCTGATGAGTTTTGATTTCTGCTGCAACATTTGGATGGTAGGGTCAGAATTTGGCGTAAGCAACTTGAAAGCATGGATCCATCCTGCCTTGTATCAACGGTTCAGGTTGGTTGTAGTGGTGTAATGGTGTGGAGGATATTTTCTTGGCACACTTTGGGCCCATTAGTACCAATTGAGCATCGTGTCAATGCCACAGCCTACCTGAGTATTGTTGCTGACCATATCCAACCTTTTATGACCACAGTGTACCCGTCTTCTGATGGTTACTTCCAGCAGGATAACACATCATGTCATAAAGCGTAAAACCATCTTAGACTTGTTTCTTGAACATGACAATGATTTCACTGCACTCAAATGGCCTCCACAGTCACCAGACTCAATCCAATAGCTCATCTTTGGGATGTGGTAGAACAGGGGATTCGTATCATGGATGTGTAGCTGACAAATCTGCAGCAACTGCGTGATGCTATCATGTCAATATGGACCAAAATCTCTGAGGAATATTTCCAGTACCTTGTTGAATTTATGCCATAAAGGATTAAGGCAGTTCTGAAGGCAAAAGTGTCCAACCCGGTACTAGTAAGGTGTACCTATATTGTAGATATTTTTCAGCAGCTTGTTTTATTCAGAGGTTTTGTAAGGCTGTTTTAAATTGTTTGTTTACACATGTTTTTTGACTCTCTGGGGTTACATTAGGCTTGTCAACTAGTCAGTTGCAAAATTTCCATTTAAGCATTAATGAAATGAGTTTTGATGCATATCCCTAGTGAAAAAGGGCCAATGTTTTTCTTCTAGTTCTTTCTTTTGAAGTTTCATTAGTCTGAAGCGTGTGAGTGTGAGAGCAGTGTCCTAACGGATCGCCATGGAAACCTCAAGGACCTCTCAGTCGCTTTTATATCCACATGCTTTAAAGTCTCATACTATAATACAGCACCAGTCGTGCATAAATCCAGCATTATTAATCACCTCTGGAATGTGTATATAATTATCAACACAGTCCCATTATGGTCTCACAGTTAACTCCATAACACTAATTGTTTCTCCACTTCATGTGAGAAGAACAAACACCATTGTTCTTTTACAAGCCGACCACCCAAAAACCTGAGAAATCTCTTTATTACCTTGGCTTATGTAACTTGAACCACTTTAGCTGAGTTAGTCCTAAGGGATGATGTTAGTCAGGTTTAGGTTTACGTTAAGTAAGTGTCTATATGTGTTTGTTTTTCTGCAGGTGCCACATCCGCGCCATGCCTCATCTTTATATTTCCGGCTGTGTTTTATATCCGCATTGTTCCAAAGGAAGAAGAACCCATGCGATCAACGCCGAAAATCATTGTAAGTACTTAGCTACATAGCGTATTTGGTTTCTTCCCATTCATCTGCAGAGGGATATAGTTTCTTACCTCTTTTAGGAATGTGGATGCTTTCAATACGTTCACACTATTAGATTGAGACTCTCTTAAAACTAATCATGCTAAGAGCTTCAGAAATCCCTCGGGTAATCTTTTGATGTGATCCACAGCAACTATTGTAAACTGGTTGCGCCCAAACTGCAGGAATCTGGAGTTGGGGTGAAAGCTGAACATATATAGTTATTCTATGTATGAATCCCATGAAAACTGCCAAGAAATGTAGAGGTTATAATTAAGCCTTAAATCATTCATTCATTTTTTTTCGGCTTAGTCTCTTTATTAATCTGGGGTCACCACAGCAGAATGAACCGTCAACTTATCCAGCATATGTTTTACGCAGCAGATGCTAACTGCAACCCATCACTGGGAAACATCCATACACACTCATTCACACACATGTCTTTGGACTTGTGGGGGAAGCCGGAAACCCTCACGAACACGAGGAGAACATGCAAACTCTACAAAGAAATGCCAACTGACCCAGCCGGGGCTTGAACCAGCGACATTCTTGCTGTGAGGCGATTGCACTACCCATAGCACCACCATGACACCCAGCCTTAAATCAGTAGACCTTAATAATAAAAGCCATTTTTGCATTGTGGGATTGTTTTTCCTGAGAAAAAAGTACATTTTTTTTACTATATTTTTTAACTTTTAAATAGAATTGCTGAAAACAATACGTTTGTAAAATAAAATTTTAAGTATGCAAATGCCAAATATTGAATTTATGCAAATTTTAATAGGAATAGTAATAATACATAATAATGCAAAAATTGGGTCATGCACATGGAAAGTCACAATGCAAAAAGCATTAAGTGAAAATCTACTTTTTATTTCCTTAAAAATATTAAGGAAATTGCCTAAATTTGGTTGCACTTTGTTTTATATCTTTGTAAAAAAAAAAAATATAAATATATATATATATATATATATATATATTTACAAATTCTAAAATATTTCATATATATATATACTTTTATGTATATATTTTCTTTTATTGTAAAATGTGCTTTAATGTGCTAACAATATGCACAAAGCGATAAGAAATCATCTTAAAATGAGCTTTTTTCCCATTTAATTACATCTAGGGCTCTTTTTTAACAATGTTTTGAGCATAACGTGCATTAAACCAATCCCTTTAAGAGTCAGTTGCTTCGTGCCAAGGCGCATTTGCTATTTACATGGCAGACTTTGTGAGTGGATAAACTGAATGCTTCACTAGCGAGAAAACAGTTAAACAGACCATGTGCGAGAGGATAAAGAATGAGCCTCCTCCATTCGGCCTCTTTCTCTTTACTTTACTTTTACACTTTACTCCTTTACTTTTTTGGAGTAAGGAAACGGTGGTAACTCACTCCATTGAAGACACTCATTAGCCTACATATTTAATGTCGTTTGTTAAGCGCAAATGTTTGTTTCAAAACTATTTTTGTAACATTTTAATCCTTTAATTTCTTTTTCATTTGTAAAGATGTTTGTGTATTGCTGTACATCCTGTGTGGATTAAGCAATGTGTAAGTGTTTGGACCCGCATAGGTGCATAACTAATGCACTCTGCACTGGACTTTAGACCAGCTTTTAGTTGGTCAATGGTGCTGTCTATTTCAGTTCATCAAAATAGCAATGCACCAACAATGCACCTTAACATATCTCCTTTTTGGAGCAGCACACCCATGAGTCCACAAAGTGGCGCAAATGCATTTACTATTTAAACAACGTGCCGCAAAACATAAAAATTACTGTTGCGCTGGTCTGAAAATAGCAACAAATCACGGCATACACGTCTTGTGCCTTATTGCGCCGGGTGTATGATAGGGCCCTTTATTTCAAGGCATTTATAAATGTTTATTTAATGACTTTGGTAGCAGTGTTATTAATCATGTCTCTTCTCTTCTTTTACAGGCTGTTTGTTTCGCCTTGATAGGAGTTCTATTTATGATAATGAGCCTGAGCTTCATCATCATCGATTGGACATCAGGGAGCAGCAAAGCAAGCAGTGGTCACTAGACCATGCTCTTCAATGCTTTATGCTTTTACAATATTATTTTTGGGTCTGTAGTTGGGCAGGATGCATAATCTCAAGAATAGTAACAGTTTTCTAGATTTAGTTGCATTCAACCAATGCATTGTTTGCCCTTGTGACCTGCGTGTGCTGTAAATGGGGGATTGCCCCATCTCAGGCTGGCATTAACAGACCACCCGATTTAAAAAACAAATATATAAAAAAGTATGGAAATATTTTACTGTATGTGGGGTGAACATAAGTCCATGACAGTCAGTATGTGCCATAGTAACAGCACATCCAGTACGCAGGGCTCACAAACAAAAGGGATTCTGCATTCTAACCAAACAGACTCATCATCTGAACCCAGCCTCCTATCTGTCCTTACATATTATGACCTTTCACCTTTTAGCCACATTCATAGGAGATTTGAATCACAGTAAGTGCTCAGTTTCGATGGGAGGATTGGTGGTTATTATTGAAGTGTTTATTTCATCATATCTCATCTATAGATATAGCAATACTTCTGTGCAATAGCTGTGAGATATATCTGACACTGAAAGCTGTTGAGTCCCAGAATCCAGACTTGATTTGGCTGCAGTCTATTACACAATTTTAAACGTATGCAAATTGTACATACAGTGCAACTGATGTACATGTCACATTTTTATATGGATTTATAATCTTCATCCTTTCTATAATAATAAGAGATACTTATATTAGCTGAAATATAAACATACATATATATGATTTATATAGATATAGAGTAATCTGATTCATCTGGTGTTCAGATTATCTATCACATCCCTTTACAATATTTGTGATTATTCCACTAAAATGGCATCCTTGAAATTGACAGGATTACTCTAGATAAAAGGCACATTTGAGTCTATGGAAAAGCACAGAATGGAAAAGCACAGTTTACCGTAGGGTCAGTTTGTAATGACCCCATGAGTCCTGCTGACAGACTGATTTTGAAAAACTCTCTGCACATATATGCAGAGAAAACCAAAAAAAATGAACATTCACAGGGTCTTCTCCTTGATTGGAGAAACAAATAATATGTAGTTACAGGGCAAAGTTAGAGCTGATAGTTCCTGAGTCTTTGAAACCATAAAGTGCCCCATTATGCTATTTTGATTTCCTTATTTTGCTCTACAATTCTCCATTTGAGAGGTTTACAATCATCCAAGAAAAAAACACACTACTTTTACTACTTTCTACAAGTTTTTCTTTACTACTTCCCTTAATATACTTCCGCTCTTTTTTGTGGTGATTGAAATGGTTCATTCAAAGACCGGCCTAAAACCAAAAACCATCCTTCACTGTTAGACATTTTATTGTATTTTGTTTTATTTATTGTTTCCAGCAATTACTGCAACTGCTCTTTACAGTAACTTAACTGTAAATGTGTTGTACAGTAGCAGGGCCCTACCACAATTTCATTTTACAGTAAAATAGCCTTACCGCAACTTCTTTTTATAATGCCCACATTTTAACTTTACCGTATGACAATTTTTACAGTACATTTACTGTAATTTATTTACATTTTACACTAGCAGTACAAAACCTTTTTTTTTAGTATTTACTATTAAACTTAATAAATCCCAAAGTGACGAGATCATGTACAACAGCATTTTATTATTCATTGTTAATATATCCATTTCAAATGGTTTACAAAGGTAATTTTCATTCATTAATCATATTTTATATACATTTTGTAATACAAGGAGTTAATTGAATTTTTTTTTCATTAACCATCTCATTTTTGTCTTCAACTATAATAGCTGTACTTGATTACTTTGGTTACAATACAATACAGTATATATGCAGTAAGTTACAGTAAAAAAATCAATTTACCCACAATGCAGTGCATATTGCAGTAGTAAAGTAAAAGATTGCATTTGGTATTTTACTGGGCTTTTTTGCAGTAAATAACTGTAAAATTACAGCAAAGTCTAACAGTGCACTGTGCCCTCTTTGGTCAGATGACCAAGTCTGTTGTGACAAACTTACCATATCTGAGTTTGAGCTCTTACTCAGCACTTATAAACAGATTGTAAACACTTGTTGGCTGAGTTCACACCAAATGCAAATTTAAGTATAAAACCATTTCACATTTACATTTTACAGTTTCTCAGCAGTGCAAGTCGTAGTTGGGTAAACGTTGAGAACAGTGAATGGGCGAGTACCACAAATACATTTTTTGGGTTCCAGTTTTTTCAAATAACAAAAGAAAAACTGCCAGATGAAAATCTCTCAGTGGTAAGCACTGTTGCCTCAAAGCAAGAAGGTCGCTGATTCAAGTCCCGGCTGGGCCAGTTGGCATTTCTGTGTGGAGTTTGCATGTTCTCCATGTGTTTGTGAGAGTTTCCTCTGGGGGCTCTGGTTTCCCCCACAGTCCAAAGACATGTGCTATAGGTTATTTGAATAAACTAAATTGACCATAGTGTATGTGTGTGTGTGTGTGTGAATGAGTGTGTATGGCTGTTTCCCAGTACCTCCACTGTGTAAAACATATGCTAGAATAGTTGGCAGTTCATTCTGCTGTGGCGACCCCTGATAAATAAGGGACTAAGCCAAAGGAAAATGAATGAATGAATGAATGATGGTGTCGGCCAGAAAAGAGAGCAATGTCAAATTTATTGTTCATAAAACCGTGTTCTAACTACATGCAATGTGGCGCTGCAACGTGATTAAAGGTTTCTTTTCCAGGTTAAAAGGAGTTTTTGTACTACGCATCTGTGACGGCGACACACAAAATTTCTATTTTAGAAAACTTTTCTATTGCCGTGACGTCGCAGCAGAACAACTGGATATATTACTAGAATAATGATCACGTCAGGTAAAGATTATGTGCTTTATTCAGTGTTAAATGCTACCATTGTTAGTTTAAATACTATTTTACATCACATTTATTGCCATACTACTGAAAGCAGCAGCAGCAGATAGTTTACCTCAGATCTCAGACCACATCAGATAACTAGCAGGCGGTTTGAAAATAAGAACTGTGAACTGTGACTGTGCAAACCAACAACATCAGTCACTCAGTAGTCTGTTAATAATGTTAAAGAGGTTTTATGTGTATTAATTAGATTAAAAGCCTTTACCATTTCATTGAAAGTGCAGTGGCTGATATTTAAATGTTTCTGTCACATCACGTTTGGTGCAGACAGACAAATTGCTTGTCGCTGGAATCTTGTATTGTTAGGACACGGTGTCAGCGTTAACTACTTTTTTGGTAATTTGATGCAAATATGATATATATAATATGATATGTTAGCTTTATAAATTTTACATTTAAAAGTTTAAAAGTTAAATCTTTTGAGGATAACAAAAAAATTTACTTTTGAGGATTTAAGAAGCTGATGACCATTAAAAGCATCATCACCATCTTTTGAAAAGGGTCCATTTAAACCATTTAAAGTTTCAGAATTTCAGCTGCTGGAATGACACTGCATGCATGGTGCATTTGCTGTGAACGCACGGAATTCACTTCAGCCACATCTTTCATGCAAGTTCAAAAATTCAACTTTAAAAATTTGCATAAAAAACATCCTGCGAGTAATCTAGAGCAAGTGACAGCATCTGGTGTGAACCCAGAATAAAAATGATGTCTGTTTGACTATGTCAGTTCAAGCCAGAGTTCTCAATGTCTTCTCAATGTGTTAAATACACTAACCCAATTATTTGAATGTCAAAGTGGACATTGTTTTCAGATCATACTGTGGCATTATGAAAATTAGTTACTTACATAGGTTTACACATTTCATATTTCACATTTAGTAACTCCATTTATCCTACGCTTTGACTTTTGAAACTCTACAGACATTTTACACTCATAAACAGATAAATTTCACACTACATAAAAGATCAAATCGAAAAGAAAAGCATAATAGGGGCACTTTTTAGTAAGACCATTAACCCAAGTAGATGAATATATTGGCGATCGGTCGGCGAATATTGAAACCTTAAACTGTAGCACTTTCAGTTGAAGCACAACTTCCGATGTAGTGACCGACTTCTTACATAATCATAGATGAATATATTTTGTAGACAGATATATGAACAAAGCCTGTGTACTAATAACTGTATATTGTTCAGAGAAGAAAAAAAGTTATATGTCTAACATGGTACATGAATATTTTAATCTTTGTAATTGAATCTCATCCTCCTAAAACATTATAAATCAAGCACTTACTGGCCCATAATGATCTAAGTGGTAACACTGTGGTGTTTTATTGTGCTTATGTGTGTGTGTGAATGTGTGCATTTTCTCCTCTTCTTGCTTATGGAGAAATAATACTTCAGTCAGTGAATGTACTGTAATGGACTGTAAGATGTCTAAATGAGATGTGCATTTAAATTGTGGTACTTTTTTATCAATTTGTCTGTTTAATTAATGTTTAATGGATAGACCGGCCACCCATCGAATAAATAAATCATCATATCTGTGAAGCAGCATTAGATTACATATCTCAATATCTCAGTGTTTTAAATGTCCCTGGTGCTGAATCAAGGCATTATAATATATTGAATATGACAATTTAAACTTCCTGTTTGGGGTTTGTTAAAAACGCATAGTTGTTTATCGAGGCCAGATAGGTTAATCGTATTTCCCTCTTTGGTGTTATACAGAATACATATAGAAATGGATCATTTACTGATTAATTATGTGTGTGTGTGTGTGTGTGTGTGTGTGTGTGTGTGTGTGTGTGTGTGTGTGTGTGTGTGTGTGTGTGTGTGTGTGTGTGTGTGTGTGTGTGTGTGTGTGTGTGTGTGTGT
>CAIGQZ010010775.1:2649422-2669653 GCA_903798205.1 Danio tinwini
AAACTATATATTCATTAAATGAAACCCTGAAGCAAATTCATCAATTAAAAAATGTCTGTTCATCTTAAATCTAGCAATATATTATAAATAATCTATATGTTCTGTCATCAGCCTTGATGAGCATAATCAAAATCTTCCCATAGTAAAGAAAAATATCTATTTTAATTTTATATAATGTTTTTTTTTTTTGACAAGATCCATTAGATCTATATAATTATTTTTTTATAATAGTAAAATATCACCTGATCATTTCTTTCTTTTGATTTTGGGGTGAAATGTCATTTAGAAGGATCGTGATGTTGATTTCGCTGATTATTTTCTTTGAGTATTTGACTCCTGTCTGATGCATCTGCTGCATAAACTGATTTAACGATGAAGGTAGTTAACCAACAAGATCCTTTTTAACGTACTATCATATATAGCAAAAGCTAGAAATCTTTAGTATAAGCGATGAACATGCATAAATACTGTTCCCTTTGTAAAAGTACAATCTATGAGTGCTGCGACTTGAGCATTAGCAATGGCACACCAGAAACTGCCCTGAACAACATGATTATTTCCCCCATAATGTCGTGCTTCCGTCCCCAGCTTTGTATCTTTCTGGGCTTTTTTTAAGCATCTGCAGATTGTATGATCTCCGAATCTGTATCACAAAGTAGCGGAAAAAGAGGGGGAAAGCATTTCTTTGTGTTTTTAGCAGCTGTGTACTTGTGTCCAGTCAGCGTGATGTGTTCCTTGTGATGTAATGAAAGTGTCATCTGTTTCTATGAGTTCATTACTTACATGGCAGCATTTATAAATAATGTACATAAATGTAAACCCTTTATATTATATTAAGCACATCTATAGTTTGTATATTGTAAATAGTCAGATGATGTTTAGTCTGATGATTAAAACGTAATAATTTTTAAAAGAATTGCTTTTTAAAAAGCCAGTTTATGTCTTTATTTTCTTTATTCTCAGTACCAAGTACATTGCTGGCAGTTAATGTACTGTAAACAATGTTCAAATAAAACAAAAAAGAATAAATAATATTCATTCAGTCTGTTTCAGTCTGTCTCACTGAACAAGTGATCGCGGGGATTGCTATATAAATGTTATTACAGTGTTCACAATTTTGACATAAACAGGGCAAAACAGAGTTACTTTAGCAGGTATAACAAAAAAACATGTTTTTGTGTATTGTATTATTGTACGTGAAATATTTTAAACAAAATAAAATGCTAAATGACTATACACTACCTGACAAAAGTCTTGTTGCCTATCCAAGTTTTAGGAACAGCAAATAATAACTTGACTTCTAGTTGATTATTTGGTATCAGAAGTGGCTTATATGAAAGGCAAAGGCCTCTAGATCATGCTTATTTTACCAAAATAAAATATGATCGTGCCTTGATATTTAATTAGGACAGTAAGGTCTGACTTTGCTTATACAAAAGTCGTGTCACTTGACAGAAATAATGTACAGTACAGAATATAAAGTCATGCTGCAGTGGAAAAAGAATAAATATCGTGTATGACTCCCATGAGCTTGGAGGACTGCATCCATACATCTCTGCAATGACTCAAATAATGTATTAATAAAGTCATCTGGAATGACAAAGAAAGCGTTCTTGCAGGACTCCCAGAGTTCATCAAGATTCTTTGGATTCATTTTCAATGCCTCCACCTTCATCTTACCCAAGACATTCTCAATTATGTTCATGCCTGGTGACTGGGCTGGCCAATTCTAGAGCAGCTTGACCTTCTTTGCTTTTAGGAACTTTGATGTGGAGGCTGAAATATGAGAAGGAGTGCTGTCCTGCTGAAGACTTTGCCCTCTCCTGTGGTTTGTAATTTAATGTGCAGCATGTGCTGATACCTCAGGCTGTTGATGTTGCCATCCACTCTCCAGATTTCTCGCACGCCCCCATACTGAACGTAACCCCAAACCATGATTTTTCCTTCACCAAACTTGACTGATTTCTACGTTAATCTGGAGTCCAGGCAGGTTCCAATAGGTTTTGTGCAGTATTTGTGATGATTAGGATACAGTTCAACGGATGATTTATCAAAAAAATCTACCTTCTGCCACTTTTCCAAATGATCAATGACAAGACTTTTGTCAGGTAGTGTATAAGTACAAGTAGCATTTTACAATTCATAAGAAAAAAAGGCTGCATTTGTACATGACTTAGTCTTTTAATTCATTCATTAATTTTCCTTTGGCTTAGTCCCTTTATTCATAAGGGGTAACCACAGCAGAATGAACCGCCAACTTATCCAACAAATATTTTAGACAGTGGATGCCTTTCCAGCCGGAACCCATACACACTTATTCACACACACACACACACACACACACACACACAAACACTCATACGCTATGGCGAATTTAGTTTATTCAATTCACCTATAGCACATGTATTTGGACTGTGGGGGAAACCGGAGCACCTGGAAGAAATCCATGCCACCACGGGGAGAACATGCAAACTCCACACAAAAATGCCAACTGACTCAGCCGGGACTCAAACCAACAACCTTCTTGCTGTGAGGCGACAGCACTAACCACTGAGCCACCATGACGCTGAGATTGACATCAAAACGTTTTTATTCTCTTAATTTGTGTTACAATAAATTCAATTAACACAGCAACAGCACAAATAACATTTAGCTAATTAAATAGTTATGCTTTTAGTTCCCATATTGCTAACACTTTCTCTGATGTGAGTAGACATTCGGCATAAAGCCTATATTTAGCACATCTGTAAAAAACAACAACAACAAAAAAAAAAGACAGGTGTGTTTTTCAAGGGCACAGAAGTCTGAAAGAAGAAATGACGTCTCCAAACCTGCAGATCTTCTCTTCCACCATCAGCACTGCTCTTTCCTTTCTTTATGTTTACATCAAAAACAGATTCTTGAGATAGCAGTTCTTTGAAAACGTTCACTAGGTTTCCTGTTCTTGTGTGACAAAATATTTGAACAAACCCAGCAAGCGCCTTAAAGACAACATTAGATCAAAATAACGGTAACGTTGGCATCACAAATAGGTCAAAAATGCATATTGATTTGGCGTTGACTTAACATTCACACATTGAGGTTCTTTTGACCACCAAAAGGACGTAAACAGAAAGAATTGTAACATAAGAAAAAGATTTATTAATCTGAAAGCTTCAATTACAAATTGCAAATGTACAAAGGGTTTTGTACAATGCATGTAAACTACATTATTATCTGTGTTAACTTACCTTAATGTTACTGTCATTTTTGTAAAAAAAAAAAAAAACAACACACACTTCATCATTAGATTTTAGCACAGTCAATGTAAAATATCAATTTGATAGTTTTCACATCAAGGTAGGCAATTGACATTGATTTGCATTTTTGACAAGTTTTTTGACATGTTTTTTTGGGACATAAGTGCCCGCAGGGAATTCAACTTCACAAAAATGTTGATTTAAAAAATCTAATTATATATATATTTTAATTCACCTCAAAAGCTTTGACCTATTTATTGTACTTTTCCATTTTATTTAGATCTAATTCTTATAAAGTCGCCATGAAACGCAAGTTAAGATTGTCCTTTTTTCCAATATCATGAAGTACAACCAATTGAAACAGTCCTCAAATGAGAAAAAAATGTAGGGCATTGCATAATTTTGTCCATTTGGAACTGATTGGACATTGATGGGCATTGCTGACAAAATGAACGAAGATTGACAAATGGACGAAAGCAGGGCAGAAATAATACACACCCTGATAGTGTGTAAGAAGTAAGAAAAGTCATTTGAAGAGATGAGGAAGGATATTGATAAAAGTTTGATACATTTTTATTAAATAATGAAGTGCACACATACATCATTCATAACAAGCCCTAGTACAGAAATATAAACATATTAAGAGCCAACACGCCCGTGTTAACAGCTAACTTCGCATAGCTGTCAAGCAACTTTTGTTATGTTATGTTCTGGAGGGCGAAAAAACGCGCCAAATTTGCTGGCTCCCCGACTGTTTGCTGAGTGACGAAACACATATTCGACGTTTATTTAACTCTCAGCTGTTAAATAACACTTTATAAGCACTTTGCTATATTAGTAAGTGTCCATTTTATTCAAGAGCTCGTTATAAATGTGTTTGAGGCAGAAAGAGAAATGTTTACGAAATTATGGTGGTTTCCTTGGCGCTGAGAAACTGAACTCGTCAACGGATTTGCATCTGAGGTTAGTATGGCTAATTTTCATAATCATTCATACATTAGACTAACATTAGCACAGAAATAAGCCATTTCCTTAATGAAATTTATGCAGTATGGAACTGACTTTGATTTTACACTCTCGTGTGTTGTGTTGTTTTTAACAATCTTTGCTACAAATATGAACTAACTCGACCGTTGGGTTTCTGTAATTTAAATTCAATTGGGGAAAAATAGCCAACGTTGGATTAAAACGACCCTGCTGTTGTATAGTGTAGTGGATAATTAAAGATTTCAACTAAAACCCATTGTGTGAATTATATTTTCAGACACATGAGGGCGGTATAAAACACAAACACAGCACTGCTCTCTGTTTAATGCTGTTTGCTGTAGCCAAACGATGGAACACACTTCATATGTAAATAAAATACTGTTAGCATTTATTTAAACAAGGTTTGATGTCCAGCCTAAGCACATATCATACAGAGCATATGCTGAAATCAGTGCGTCAATATTGACATTGTCTCAACAAAAGAGATTTCTAACAGGCTCTCTGAAGAATGTCATGTGTCATCATTGAATAACAGCAAACAAGTCAGCTGTACTACCTCATACATCATGCGTCATTCATGTCATGAGTTTTTATTTACATTTACAAATCAAGGTTCTCTGTGTGATTAATTAGTAATAATCAATAATTTCCTTCTTAAAATAAAACATGAGAATGGGCTTAAATATTTAAGCTGTTCCCCAGATGACTTTAAAGTTGAAAAACAAAACAAGAAAAGTGACAAAAATTATTAGAAATAATATAAAAAAAACTATTCAGGGACACCACTGATGATAAGTTTTCCTCTATATGTGCCTTACAGTATATGCTGTTTTATTCCCAGTGAAACATTATGTAGATTTGCTGAAATGTTTGTTACTGCTACTAGAAACTGGCATTGATGGTTCCATGAAGAATTTTTTACCCTTGACCATGTTTCAAACTGGACAGCACTGTGGCGCAATGGGTAGCACTTTCGCCTCTCAGCAAGAAGGCCACTGGTTCGAGCCCAGGCTGGGTCAGTTGGCATTTCTGTGTGGCATTTGCATGTTCTCCCCATATTTGTGTGGGTTTCCTCTGGGCACTCCGGTTTCCCCCACAAGACCAAAAAACATGCACTATAGGTGAATTGGGTAAGCTAAATTGTCCGTAGTGAATGATTTATTTAGGTTTTAATGCCATATCAGCAGCATTGGCTATATTCATGGCAAAAACATATACTAATAAATATACAATATAGAAGTATACAATAAATACAACAAAATCAGTTTCTTAACAATCATACATTGTAAAAAACAACAACAAAAAGTATCCAAGTAGCCCGTAGTGAATGAGTGTGTATGGATGGATGTTTCCCAGTGATGGGTTGCAGCTGGAAGGGCATTCGCTGCGTAAAACATATGCTGGATAAGTTGGTGGTTCATTCCGCTGTGGCAAACCCAGATTAACAAAGGGACTACACTGAAAAGAAAATGAATGAATGAATAAATGTTTTAAACCCAGTGGCTGGTTAGCACTGTCTCCTCACAGCAATAAGGTTGTTGGTTCGAGTCCCAGCTGGGCCAGTTTGCATGTTCTCCCTGTGTTCCCTGTGTTCACGTGGGTTTTCAAAGACATGCGGTACAAGTGAATTGAATAAACTAAATTGGCCGTAGTGCATGTGTGTAAATGGGTGTGTAATGTTTCCATGTACTGGGTTGCAGCTGAAAGGGCATTCACTGTGTAAAACATATGCTGTATAAGTTGGCGGTTCATTCCACTGTGGTGATGCCTGATGAATAAAGGGACTAAGCCGAAGAAAAAATGAATGAATGTATTTAGGGAGACCACTGATTAAAAGTTTTCTTCTATATGTACCTTAATTGCTGCTTTATTCTCAGCGAAACATCATGTAGATTTGCTGAAATGTTTGTTACTGCTACTAGAAATTAAGGTTCTTTATTGGCATTGATGGTTCCATGAATTACCCTTAAAGGGATCCCAAAATGTGAACCAAATCTTTGTCATCATTTATTCACCCTTGATATGTTCTAAACAAGTTTGAGTATTTTCATTTTGTTCTGTTGAACACAAAAGAAGATATTGTGAAGAAAGCTAAAAAGCAGTAACCATTGACTTACACTTGTTTTACAAAAATATGAATATAACTTGAAACATTTTTAACGAATGAATATCTTCAGCAGTGAAATGCTTGTTAGCTTTATTTATCTAATTTTGACACATCTATTTATTTATTTTAATTTATTTAAAGAACAGCATCTAACATTTTACAAAACAAGATACATGCCAGGGGTAGGTATAAACAAAATACAAATGTACAAAATATACATATGTAATAATTAAATAAATACATTATAGAGTTCACAAATGTTTAACATGCGTAGAGCTTTCTTGTCTTTAGTAAACAGTTTTCAGCTTCATTTTTGGCTGAACTAATCTCTTTAACATCCATAAAAACATTTCATTTTACAAAAGACTCTTTACAGTGGAAAAGTTTTGTCTTTTATAGATTATTAAGATGTTTTTCATATGACAAATATTTGGTTATTTGAAAAACTTTTCATTAAAATGGTCTTTGAATAAACTCTCTTTTGGATCTTTCCAGCACATTTGTTTCTGAGGGTCAAGTGTTTTTGTTTATCTGCTCTATGTTCTTTTTGTTTATACTTTTATCTATTCATTCATTTTCGTAGTCCCTATTTCATCAGGGGTTGCCACAGCGGAATGAACTGCCAACTTATCCAGCATATGTTTTACACAGCAGATGCCCTCTCCATACACACTCATTCAGGCACATAGACTACGGTCAATTTAGTTTATTCAATTCACCTGTAACGCATGTCTTTGGACTGTGGGGGAAACCGGAGCTCCCGGAAGAAACTCACACAAACATGGGGAGAACATACAAACTCCACACAGAAATGCCAACTGGCCTAGCTGGGAATCGAACCAGCGACCTTCTTGCTGTGAGGTGACAGTACTAACCACTGAGCCACCATGTCGCCAAAACATAAATCACATTTATAAATCATATTATATCATAAATACTGCAATACTTTATATAGAATGAGACATAGTGAATAGAGCCACACTGAATAATTATCAGTTATTTTGTTATTCAAGATCTTTTAAATGCAAATTTGACAGTCAATTCAAACTACATTTCCCATGAGTACCCGCGGTGGGCGTATCAGAGGGGCTGGCTGGCAGTGCGCGAGGAGCCCAACAGTTCTGAACTGTGTGTATGTATGTATATGTGTGTGTGTGGTAGAGAGAGCAACTTCTCGGAGCAGACTGGGGTGTGGCGGCTGTGAAAACACTCACAGAAATCAGAAACCGCTCAGCGTTTGCTTCCTAACGGCGCGTACTCTTCAAATCCTCGGCGACCACCGAAAGGACTAACCGTGGAACACAACGGACATTTTTTTGTTGCATTTTCGGATTCATTAACGTTTCCAGTCGCAGCACATTTCACCGATCGTCTTGCTTTTTCATACCTGAGCACAAGGGGGTTGATCTCAACTTTTTTGGGGCAAACTTTTTGTAACGTTATTTGTGGATGTAAGTTTTTTCCCTCCCCATTCGCGTGATGTAAAACTCCAGCGTCTGGTTACTTGGTTTCTCTCGGGAGCCCTAACGTTAAACGTCAACAGATTCCAGGTGTTGTTCAAATTTCATTCAAATATAGCAGTTCAGATTTCCCACAAACCTCAGAAGGTTTGTTGAAAAATTTCGGACGCGTAAAAACAACGGTTTTGGAGCTACTTGTGTGTTAAGGACGTTTCCTTTTCTTGGACTTGCGACAGTCGTTTTTTTTTCAAAGCCAAAAGAGGAAGTTAGTCACGGAAGACTATTTTTAAGGTCTCCTCTCGCTTTAAAAGGGTAATACCTTTTCATTTTTTCTCTTAAATCTATACTCATAAATCCGTCGCCCTGAAGCGCGCATTCGGAACCATGGGCTGTACCGTGAGCCAGGAAGATAAAGCCGCGGCCGAGCGGTCCAAAATGATTGACAGGAATCTGCGCGAGGACGGAGAGAAAGCCGCTAAGGAAGTGAAACTGCTGTTATTGGGTGAGTGACGAATCCCGGATAACGGGTCTGTAGATCATAGCACACGCAGAAACACTTTGTCAAGTCTGTAAGTGTAAATTTGGGTCATAAAAAGTTTATTTTAAGTATTTTGTAGGTAAAGTGTGTCAGGTTTCCTCAGGTGTGGCCCTCGAGAAACAGTCAACGGATGTTAAGAAAAGTCAGCAACGATACAAGAAACGTTCACTTGTTTAGTTATTTAGTCTCGGTTATTATAGTATGTATAACATGTGTTTAGGTGAACTTGAGCTCACATTAAGGGATTAGTTAGGGATAGTTCACCCAAAAATGAAAATGTATTCACAATTTACTCACCCTCAGGTGGTTCCAAACATTTATGATTTTTTTTATTCTGTTTTACTAGAAATTTTATGTTAAGCTGCTTTGACACAATGTACATAAACACCCAATAGAAATAAAGATGAATTGAAATCGAATTGAATTGTTAAACACAAACAAAGATATTTTGAAGAAAGCTATAACACTGTTATCATTGACTTTCATAATTGGAAAAATAAATAGCCTACTATGGAAGTCAATGGTTGCAGGTTTACGTCTTTCTTTATAATATCTTATTTTGTGTTTAACAGGTGAATTAAACTCAAACAGGATTGGAACCAGTGAAGAGTAGCCTAAATTACAGAATTTTAGTTTTTGGCTAAACCAGGGGTGTCCAAACTCGGTTCTGGAGGGCCAGTGTCCTGCAAAGTTTAGTTCCAACCCCAATCAGACACGGCAAGTTAAAGCTAAAATCTGCAGACACCGGCCCTCCAGGACCAAGTTTGGACATCCCTCAGCTAAACTATCTCTTTAAGGTGCTTATAGCTTAAGTAACTAATGTGTGTGTCATAGATGTGACATTTGTGACACTTAACATGTTAGTATTATTGCTTCAGTTACTTTACCAGTTAAAAATGTGGACACACCTACTCATTTTGTAATTGTAATCATTTTCATTTAGACTTTCAGAAATTGAGTCAGACTATTTGGATTTGGTTAGTGATCCAACATCATATACATTACTATTATGTTCTTTCTCAACCAATTCACTGCATCCTGGGTTGCTTTATAAAACAGAAGGATCAGAACTGATACCAGTGCAGTGCTCACGATGGGACATCTGAGAAACCAAGGGGGGGTGATGGCATAATGCAAGTGTCCACAGTGAAATGAGAAATGCATTCATATAAACAAATGCTGCTATTACTACAGCTATGTAACTAAAAGCCATTGAGCATATTACACTTGCAAAATATTACCACATTCATAGTGTTTGCTATAAATACAGACAAGATACCACCACTGTCAAATAGCTATAATGCTGCTTTACCACTGTGAGTGGCAGACTAAAAACACATTTATTGTGACCGTCCTGAACTGCAACTGGTGATAAGCAATTGAACACCATTAGCGAACTCCAAAGAGTTGCATTTTTTTGGCACAGGAATCAAATGTGTGTGCCAATCAAAATGACTGCATCTCTTTAAAATGATATGCAAAGCTAGCATTGATGCAAGAAAGCCAGTTTTAAACAGTCTATTTCGTCATTGTGAATAATATTACTTTTTCACATTCATTTTGACCGAGGTACCTAGATAGACCCATCACTGCCCCCCAATATTCCACCATAGCACCAGACTTGTGAATGTATGCTGTTCACATGATGGTTTGTCTTTAATATCTGAATCATCTATTAATAAATCATCCATGGATACAGTTTAAAGCAGTCCCAAGAAACCAGCTGATTTGGTTGCGAAACAAATGAGCTGACTTTTTGCTGGTAGTGGTGAATATGGAGAACTTTCCCAATCACAAAGGAACAGAAGTGCCTAGATGTGGAAAGTGGCTATTTCAGAGTGACTCTGAGGGGAGAGGTTGAGGGAATGTTTTGACAGTGCCTGTGATCACTCTCAACATCCCTTGTGGTGCAGCATGGCCACACACACTCACACTCAGCATGCACTTTGGCCTGGTCCGAGCTGTGTTTTGACAGAAAAGCAGGAATTCTTTTGGGGGGAATGTTTTCGGAAGGCTTAGAGCCCAAACAGAAGCCTGGAACATCCACCCTGAGCCAAAGAAAGTGTTGAAAGTACATTTTTGGCAGGGGGTGTGTATTGTACTGCTTTCCGTGTTTGTTAAAGAACTCTTGCTGGGAAATGAAATACTTAATGCGCAGCTTTTTTACAGGGAGTTCTAAAGCCTTTTGAATTTTACTTTATGAACTCTGAAAATTGCTTTGGCTACCACTGAGTTGACTTTAAAAAAACAGATGTGAGGGAGACAACGTTGTGCTCAGCAGGTTTTGGATTTGTTCAGTCATTTTGTCTGCTTTACATTTCGTATGTCTAACAAAACATAGTGTTATCTTTTATGAAAGTGTTCTTTAAGCACCAGTTGGTTGGCTTTCAAGCAGGGCTCAAAGTGAACTCTAGTGGATGGTGGATTTAGTATTTTGAATATTCCTTAGAGCAATTAAACCAAAAACTTTTTAGTGTATTTTTGTGACATTGTCTATTGAAATATCTTGTTTTTCCATGCCATTCACGAAAACATGAAGACTCATGCTCAAAGGCTAGGGTGCCCAATCATGTTCCTGGAGATCTACCTTCCAGCAGAGTTTAGCTGCAACCTTGATCAAATGTGTCTTTAATTGCCAAGTGCTCCTTCAGATCCTGTTTAGTTGATTTTGATCAGGGTTGGAGCTGAACTCTGCAGGAAGGTATATCTCTAGGACCAGGATTGGGCACCCCTGCTCAAAGGTCTAGTTTCCTCAGAAACTAATTGCTTTACTACTTGAGTATCCACTTGTTAAGTGGTGATGTATGATATACTGTTTCCGGGTCCAAGCCGCTACTCGTTTGAATTGAGAAAATATTTGTTTATGACCACTTTTAAGTCATCACACATTTAAATGAATATAAAGTATATAAAATCATGGTGTACACAACAGTCTCTGGACTTGCTGCATCACAAACATCAATATTTTAACAATTTATAAAAAAATTATCATTTTCTGGTCATCGGGTATTAGGTGTGGACTTATATATTGTGATCGGGATTTTAGAAAGTATTACAGTGCTTTGTAAACATTTATTATTGCCATTTGTTGAGTCTCATCATACAGTTTTATATAGCACTTAAAGCCAGAAGCTTCGCGTGACGTCACACTTAACAAGCAGATTTTGCATTTGAGAAGCTAACTTGCTAGCTGCTACTGTTTTGCCATAAATGTAGGAACACACGCCTTCACATGTTGGAATTAAGTATGGATTGGGATATCTAGATTTCAGTTCATGCAAACTTGCTTATTTTGCTAAAGTGCATGATTTATTTTGTTCATTTAGCATATTAAGGAGAAACTATGCTTGTTCTAACCACAGTGAATTTGAAAATGTTCATTAAAACTATGCTTTTTAGAAACACCACAAATGTTAGTAACAACAGAATAGGGTATTTGCACATTAACTTTTAATTTCAGTCAGCCAGCCCCAGGGCTTCCAGTGAATTGTCATTCCATGCAAAATCGCTGGGTTTAAGATCAGATTTCTTCACTGCCTGATAGATATTAGATAAAAAGTGGGTATTAGACCAAACAAGAAGCACTGCTTTGAATTCCAATTTCCACACCATGTCTTTAAAATATGGAAATTAATTTTATTCCAGTATTTTCAATAGTCTTGCACTTGCCTGCTGCTAATGATGGCGCCTGCGTCTTTTGTCTCTTTTTATGTTAGAACAACTTAAATGGATGCTAAAGTCTAGTTAACTGAATATATTACAATTACATTACAACATCGATGCTGTAAAAGGAACCTTATGAAATTGAAAAAGAAAAACCTTTCATCGGAAGTTCATCATTGGCTGAAAAACTCTAGCTGTGCATATAGCCCACTGTACCCCCTCAATTAATTTCAGTATCAAATTTTGGCCCTAATTTTAAGTTTTCTAGCGAGTCATTTGTCTTGTCAGTCCACAGAACACCTACTCAGTTAAGTAACCATGAACAAAATGATGTTTCCTCTGTCATTTAATACATTTAATTCTAGGTCTCATAGGACTGTGCTCTAATAGCAGACGGTGAGAGTAAACACTAGGTTAGGGATTTGAGTCACTGTCTGAGGAGGTTTAAATGACGCACATTTGACAAGTAACTCATTACTTTTAAAGTGGGAAATAACAACATTTAGCAGTTTTACATACTAAGGCAATCTCCCCCCCAAAAAAGCAGCTTCTCAAAATGATTACATCTTTAGTTCCAAAACTACTTTTAAAGCCAGGAAAAGAAATATGGTTTGGAAAAGTTGGTTGCGATTTGGAAAAGTCTCTCAAAGGCTGATGTCTCAATCTGTCTTTCACTCCTCTGCTCTTTCCTAACTCAAACGTTTGGTTTAGAGGGGAGTGTTGCCTAGTTTATATGGACTATAAACTATTTTTAGCTTCAGGCAAATGTAGGGAAAAGTTGTATTTCCAGCCTCCCAGAACTCTGAATTAAGAATAAGTTTGAGGCTTTTTAACTCTACTTCTCTTTAATGTTCTTCTGAAATTATTTTTATGATAAGAGTGTGCTGCTTTTTCTTTGTTTTTATTCATTTTAATAGCTGGACTTACCCTTTAGGTTTACTGAACTTTTGGTCAAATTTAGTCTTCCACAGTGAATTCCAGCACATTGCTCTTGTTTATTTATTCTACTCCTGGATTGCTTTGACTGCCTTTGTCTTCTGCCTTTACTGGCAATGGGAAATATTCATTTGTGCTTTTATACTCAAGCCTGGATGCATGAACAAGTCTCAACACCTCTAGATCTTTGCTTGCAGCATGACTGCACTTATAATCCTATCATTACTGGGTTATTTAAACATATAAAAAGTCATGTTGAAGCAATAATAGTTCTTCTTTAAATTAATTTGTTAAATACTTTTTTGTTTTGCAGCCAGATATTTTTTTTCTTAATGATTGAATTGCAAAAAAATCTGAAAAGAATATTACCAGACATGTAGATGCATCTGTGCTTTACTGAACTCATTTAACAGGTTTGACAAAACCTGTTGAACTGATCCATGCTTTTGCCTCTTCACTTTAGCCATCGGGCTTAATAGCGTTGATGGTGATAAATAGAGCGAGAATAACTCGCAGAACATCGCTCATCCTCTGTGCAATTTTTTTTTTCACACTCTTACTGTACCGATGGATAAATGCCGACAGGCATTTGGCAAAAGGCCCTAGAACAAACAAGCCGACACAAAAACCCATTAAGTCTTTTTTGGGTTGCAGAGATGACTGAAACTAGTGCAGTGTTACTCTCTCTTGTCAGCATGGCCGTAATTGTCCTTCACCACATGGAAATCATGCTCTGCATTTACACACATTATTTGCCTTCTCTGTTGATTGTTAGTGAAAAAAGCTGACCGTTTCGTTAAAGCTGTCATGGGTGTAAAAGCAGGTTATAAGCATCGGACCCTGAAAGGTTATGCTATATATAGCTGCAAAAAATTTGTTGATTTGTTAGGTGATGTATTTATAATATACATTTGGAGGGCTACACTATATGATTATAGTGTGAGGTAATAGCAGGTTGTGTGTGGATAAGAGTGCGTGTGTGCGCATGGGATCTCTTACTGCAGCTGACAAGTCTGCATATGCTTTTTATTCAGCTTTTAGTGATGGGGCAAGGAGGGGTATTTTGGGTTCTATTAGAATACATATTTACTTTGAAGTGTGTAGCATTTGCTTTCAGGCTTTAATTTTGTCTTAAAGCTAATCTCTTCTCTGGTTCACTAATAAGGTGACTACAGGTTTATGATAAAAACAAAAACATGTTGTAGTTTTTAGTAGACCTGCTGTGATTTAAAAAGAGAAACATCTTAAGATACTTTCATTGATATTTTGTTTAAAAATGTTCTCAACGCTTGGTAAACTGATATGCAAGACAAGCCATTTATATTATTTGGCCAACTTTCTGCTGTGCTCTTGTTAATTTTGGTTTTGGAAGTAGTTGATCATTAAGCTAATGTGAAAAATGGCCTTACGATGCCCTTCTTGTCAGTTTGCATGCTCTGGTGAACAGTGCTTTTCAAACTGATGAAATCAAACTGCATCTGTCCTCAAAAGCAAGCTCAATGATCCGTCACGATGTTCTTAACTATTTCCTCAAAGCAAGGTCAGAACACTCATTGAATCCCTATTGCTCAGTTTTTGCTCCCACACATGTCTGCTTTTGTATATATTTTTGCTTTCAAAATAAACCTTTCTGTAAGCTGACGAGAGGTCAAAAGTGTCCATTGTGGTCAGATGACCAGGTTGGCCATAGTTGAGCTTATTAAGCTGGGACACTGGGTCAATGAAATATTAAACCTTAAAAAGTCTATAAAATTCCTTTAAGTTGCTTTTTGAATTTTGTGTTGAACTTAAGTTGAGTTCATAGGTTCTGTTTAAAAATATAGTTTGTTTAGTATATAACCATGTGTGGTTTAACTTTTTAAGTGATTTATGTGGTTACCAAATATATAAAGTAATCATGAACATATTTGTTTTTGAGAACTAATAGTTTAAAGTGGCTTTTCACAGTGTATTTTCTTGGCATCTGTGAATGAGTTAATCAGTAATCCAATCTGCCTCAAACTGTTTCAAACTGTTTTTGTGTTTGTATCAATTTCATTAATCTTAGCCACTAAATTACTGAGGCTTATAGTGGTTAATAAATTTGCAAGTGCTCTTTCTCCCTTTAGGCAAATCACTTAAATGCTTAATAGGATTTTACCAAGCTCCACTCCTTTAAAGACTGATTTATCAATTTTCTTTTTAAATAAAAAAAAATCTGTCTCAATTTCGTGTCATTATAAGATCATATGACTTTTTTTCTTAAGATCTAAAGAAGTTGTTTAACAAATGGGCATGTTGAGAACTCAAAATGACAAAAAAAAAAACACCATTTAAGTAGTTGATGTGTCTTGTGCGTGTTATTGTAAGCGTTTAAAAGTCATATTATAGATTTGTAGGATTAGTCTGAAATGAAATATTCACTCAAACTTCTTTTTCATGGCTCTCGAGTCTCAATAAAAAAGAGCAGCAATTTTGACATCAGTACTTACATTTTGTAATATAAAATAGCATTGATATTCAACATCCTTATTTGAATGAACTCAAGCGTATTGACGTCAAATCAAGTGAACCAACTCGACGTGCTTCATTTGATTAAATGTCATCAAAGAAGTGCGGGTGCATATAAAAAAATAAAAATAAGTTGTTTTTTATGAGAAATTGATATCGATCAAGTCCATTGTGTGCTTGTATTTTGTATGTGTTCAGATTGTATTCCCTCACGCCCATAAAACCAGACACATTCTTTCCACATTCATGATAGAAAACAATAGAGTTGATGATAATGACGAGTTCTGCAGACAAGCAGACTCTCGCCAATCCTGGGATTTTCTTTCTGACCTTCTCTGCTCTCCTCAAAACTGATTTGATTAAAGGCATTGTATTTGCTATTTGGTCTTTAGCAGCTTGCCTTATAGGGCTTGAGATGTGGAAACTGCCCCTTCGTTGGATAATAATGTCCATCTGGCTCCGTTTTGCACTGAGACCAGAGCTTGCTTTGCTTTGCTCTGGTCACCTCCGAGTGAGAACACAGTGCTCTGCCACACTGCTGTAAGACCAACGAGAATGTTGGCGTAGATGTGTGAGGTGCCCCGGATATTAGGGCTTGGATCACGGACATTGGCCTAGCCATCTGTTTGTGTGGTGTGAGGTGCTGTTGACATTGTTCAGGTCTGCTCTTTGCTGCTTTGCTGACATAAAAAATAGCTGATGAATATACAATATATTTTACTTTCTGTTTAATGCAGGAAGTTAAAGCTGTAATAGAGCTGCATCATTTTGTTTAAAGTTATTTTGAGGGTTTAAAAGGATCAAAGTTTCCAAAGGTTAATTGCTGCAAAATATTTCATTGTTCTATAACTTGAATATATATTTAAATCTAAGTTTAAATGCGCTCAAAGACTTCACCATTTATTGCTGGATATTTTTTTAATAATTTTGTTTAACCAAAATATTCTGGGACAACTGACAGGACGGTATGACCAAAATGTTATTTCACAGTATTAGAGAGTTTATTTCACGGTAAAGATATTTTTCACAATATAGTTTTTTATAAAGGTAGTTATTCCAGAAAATGTAATAAATAAACTTGAATATTTGATAAAAGAAGAGGCCTTGATCTTATTTAATTATTTAGATACATTAATGCATAAAAATGTATTAATAAATACATTTATTTTTTTAACCTTATAAATGCATTAAGCAAAATATGACTTTAAATGAACAACAAATTCCACTCTATCGTGTTTCACAGTTTTATGTGAACAGACATTATATTATTATAAATATTTCTCAAGGATATTAAATGTATCCCAAGTAAGCACCAGTAAAAGAAAATAAAAATATGGAAACACTTTACGAAAATATCAAACCATTTACTCCTTCAAAAATACAAAATATAAACAGTTACAATATTTTTTTTATAAAACAGTTACTTAAATACATTTCGTGGTATTCATGGAATAACAAAAAAATTTTATGGTACACATTTCACTCTGTGGTAACAATATATACTGTCATACTGTCCAGCCCTACTGTGACACAAACGTTTTTAATTGTTGCTTGTCCCTGACCTGTTGGCATAACTATATAATTGCTCCAACATTTCATTGACATGTCTATGATTTTAATCGGTAAACATTAATGCTTGTATCCGAACTTTACATGGTTTCCAACTACTTTAGTGGTAATCTGAATGTTTGTGACTGAAGTAATAATCTACTGGTTGAAACGACTAAAGACTGAAGCTGTTTCATCCATTTATGATGACTGCTCTCTCTGGGTTAAACACAGATTACAATGTACTGCTGCGACTGTTGAGGGATAAATAAACCAATGCAAATCAGTTAGAATTAAGATTACATGAAAGTTTGAATTGAGACTTTTTAATGATTACTTGTATGATAACCCTGTATAAAAATAACACTTGTGATTACTCTTCTAAAATAAGTTCTTTTTAAATGTCTGGGTAAAAAAAATCAACCTTTTCTTCCTTTGAACACAATATATTTTATTTTAAGAAACATTTAAAATATTTTGGAACAAAACATGGTAGGCTAAATAATTAAAATAAATCATTGACTTCTGCCATGTTTATTAGTTTCAAAAACACAGATTTCTTCACAACTTAAAAAGGCATCTTTGTATATCTTTTATTTGGATATAAATAAGCCACTGCACTGTTTAGGTCTGTTGCATGTTTGGATGTTGCTGTACAAGTGGTTTGTTTCTCATATGTTTTCTGAATCGTGGGCTGACCAGAAACTTTTGATATGGATGCTCTTTTTCTGCTGAAGATACTGTTGTCCTACAAAACTAATTAAAATGGTCATAAAAAAAAACTTACATATACCATAGGAATGGTATAACGGCAAATTTTAGTGGGTTTTAAAACCATGACTTCTCCAAACCACGGTAAACCTTGAAACCTATTATCATCCCATGCCTAATTGTGCAGCTCTATGTAAGATGGAAACAGACCAACGTGAGTCTGCCATTCTGTAGATGAACGTCTGCATGAATGCATCAGTGAGCGTCTGCTGAACCGCCTGCGAGGAGAGAGAGAGAGAGAGAGAGAGAGAGAGCGAGACCTCTTTGTTTACTTCAATCTGACCCATAAGAACCAGCGACGTGCAGCTATTATAAACGGCCATGACTGAAAAAGCTTCTTCTTGGTATTGTGCCAGAGGATGCTGAAAAGTGCTGAACAGAAGTTCATAACCTCTTACGTCATTAGGAAGGTGAAAGGTCACCTCTTTAGTGGGTTTACATTGACTGTTTTACCTCAGGAAACGGCCGACAGATTGCATTTCATCTTATATATCCAGCTTCCTTAATTCATTGAGCATTGGGGTCAGGATGTGTAAAACTATGGTGGGCCGAACATATCCCTTGTGGGCAGAATCTTCTCCATTGGTGGATTGCTATGATGGCAAGATGTTTCCTTGGGCTGAAACAAACATGATCTTTAGAGAAAGACGAGCTTAGTTGATTCTTGTAGATTGTGTGTGTTTTTATGCATGTGTGTGGTTTTTCTGCATTGCTGTTAAAATCAGCATGGAATGAGATTACGTGTTAAATATACATTTAAAGCCATATTCTAAATTAATTATCAGTCTGCTGTGAATCATGTTTTATTAAAATCTATTCCTAATGAATAAAATCTAATTGCTGCACACACCACCGTAAGATTAAACAAAAAAAAAAAACTGTGTAAAAGAATATAAATACTTGAGTTATAGGCAGTGATGGGAATAACAGTGCAATAAATAAATGGCGTTACTATTCAATTCAAATAAATTCACCTTTATTTGTATAGCGCTTATACAATGTAGATTGTCAAAGCAGCTTCACATAGAAGATTATAGTAAATTAAAACCGTATCAGTTCAGTTTTTAGAGTTTAAGTTTAGCTCAGTGTAGTGTGGTTAATAATCACTACTGAAAGTCCAAACACTGTCAAGCAATTCCATCGATGCGTAGCTCTACAGATCCTGAACCATGCAAGCCAGTGGCGACAGCGGCGAGGAAAAAAACTTCACCAATTGGCGAAAGTGAAGATTTAAAAAAAAATCTAATCTAATGAAGCACCTCACGTCATCACATGCCGCCACAAAAATTAGTGGCTTCGCAGGTGATAACGTGAGCTTTGCTATCAAAGGAGCAGACAAAGCCACAACGTCAGTTTTTCTCCACCGCAAACACTTATTACTCAGAATTAAACAAAAAAATATCTAGATATATAGTTGAGGACATGCTGCCGTTGTCTCTCGCATTGTCCTACAACAACATTAAAATAGTGTAGATTAGTGTACAATGTTTTATATTTATTTTATAGTATTTTAACAAATCAATTTTCTTATTAAATAGCGCAATAGTTATGTTCCCAGGTAATTAGTTACTTTTATAATTATCTCAGTTACTATTTGTGAGAAGTAACTATAATTACTCTTTTGAAGGAATGTGCCCAACGAATACAGCAAACGAATTTGGGGGCTACAAAAAATACATCCTGGCTAGTAAGATCACAAGGGCTTCTGGTTACATGCATTCACCTCACGACACACACGCTGCTTTCCATTCATTCTAGATCACAAATAACAAACTTGCAAAACATATGAGCACGTTTTATATTACTTACACATGCTTATTCCGAATATATGCGCAAGACACTTGTCAGATTTTATTTTAGAGAGCTGGCGTGAGCTGTTTGCTCCTTTATTTTTCTGTGTAATACAGGCAGCTAACTCTGCTAACAGCTCCTCTGACTGACGGTTTACACAGCACAAAAGCGTGTACTTGTAGGGGCATGACATGGAGCCAATCTGCGAATCACAGCACATTATTTTAGCTGACCAATCAGAGCCTTATGAGGGCGGGCCTTTCAAAAGATATGACAATCGTTTTCATGTTAGCTGAGTAGTTGTATATAATCAAAGTAAAATATAAAAAAATAACGTGATTTTCAACAAATGAAGCATGAGCACACATTGCTTTGCATTTTATAAACACAACCAAGCCTTTAAAATACACCGTGACCACCCTTTTAAAAAAAACGTCATTAATATGTAAATAAACATTTATGACATGTAATATTTTAGCTTTCTCATTTATGTATTTCTTTCAACACAAAAAAATAAAGAAAAAATATACTAATCTAAGGTGACCTTTGGTTGAGTTGACTGCAAATAACCCTAAATACTTTTTATACAGAAATGCATTGCGTTGCATTACAGACAGCTATAATAGGTTATTTATTGTTGACTTAAATCAGTTTTCCCTCATACCTGATTTTTTTATTGCTTTGTTTAATATATATATACA
>CAIGQZ010010775.1:2674653-2705097 GCA_903798205.1 Danio tinwini
TATATATATATATATATATATATATATACACAGAACAAGAAAGAACAAGCATTGGCTCGTTCTGAAGACATACAAACAACAATATAAAGAAAAAAAAAACATTTATTCACAAAACAAACAATCAAAACTAGAAAAGGTATATAACTGATGTTGTTATCTTCTCTGAGATTAAGACTGTAAAATCACAAGACCATTTCAATTTCTTGAGAGAACAAATTTTAATTCAATTTAACTTTAAAGGACTTAATCTAATACCAGTGATTTTTATCAGGCAGACTGTTATCTCATCACTAATACTGGATTGAAATGGCAGAGTATTTTTGATGTTTGCCTTTCTGCCAATTTCCGCGTTATGTTGACATCAACATATTTATCCCATACACATAACCTTGTCAGGAATGGCACCGTTGATTTGCATCATACAACTAGCCACAGATACCTCTCATTTTATGCAAGCGATGGATTTGTTAATCTAGACTCCTTCCTTGACAGTTAACAAGAGAGTGAGACAGCGATGTGAAGCAGCACTGGCAGGTCTTTGTTCTCAGGACTGTGGGGCATGAAGAAATGGTGCCAGCCGCTTGGGAGAAGAAAGATCAGCATGCTCGGTCTCAGAGGTGCAGGGTGGAGGGAGTGCAAATGAAAAACACAGAAACTCCCATTTCCTTTTCAGCCTATTTGCTCGCCCGCGCTGGCCCACTAATCTTTGCATCTGTTTGTACAGAGCCATGCACAAAAGCGAGACATTCATTAGGGAAAACACTTGCACTGTAGTCTTCAATGAATGCTCTTGCTCATTCCTGCATTAGCATACACTCTAGATTGGATTCTTGACTAGTCCAAGAATTTTGTTGACTCATTTTTGTACATTTTGTTGATGTAATCGCTCACCAAAATCACTGATCTGTTTCTTTTTTTTTAAATAATAACACAGGGGATTTTTTGGCTGTCAACAAACCACCATTAGTTTATTAGGACATGATGTACTTTTGCATATACTTAAGTTTGTGGGCTTTAGTATTCTGTCTTTCGAGTCCAAGTGGCCATGCTGAGCCTGATTTATTTTGCACATTCAATCCTGTCCCCATTGCTGATGTTCAGCTCTAATTGGAATAATGTCTTCCTTTCATTTTTGATTTAATGGCTGCTCAACAGGCACAACTTGTGCTTGTGTCTCTCGCTTGGCCCTTTTCCTCTCATTTGGTCAATTCAGCTCTTCAAGTCGCATTGATTTTAATTATCATGGAGAGTCTGGAGCTTGTGTATGGCAACATAATGGCCACTAACAGTAGCTCAGGCATTCAAGTGTGCTATTTTTGGTGACATTGCAAAGTTGATATTAATATTTACCCAGATCCCTGGTCATCTAGAAGGCCGTATAAAGAGTCTTTATGGTGATCTCAGCCACAGAAGCTGTTTGCTGTCTCTCAACGCTTGCTTTAATAAGCTGGTGATGGAGGAATGATGTCATTTCCTGCTCTGCCCTCCAAACCACTTCCTCTTTTGGCTTGTCTAAGTCAGTGCTGAGACTGAGGTTGGTGCTCTCCCTTTTGTTCATTTGCTACAGGAAGCTAACACTCCCATCCTGTTGTACGTTTTACACTCATTCAGAGCAAATTGTCAAGCATTTCTTTGTAAGTTGCCCCCCTTTTGTGTAAAAAAAGACTGAAAATTTCAAATATTTGAAGCCGATCCCAAGTAGAAAGTGCCAATAGCATTTCTAAAAGAATTAGCAAAAATAATGATCATCTAATAATTAACATACGCTTAACTACCTTACCTAGATATGACCAGCAACAGCCATAGCTTGGTAATTTGTCATTAAATTAGTCCACACTTCAATTTAAAATTGCTCTGTTGTTGTTGTATAGGTCAAAGACGAGACTTTTTTGATCTCTGTATCAAATGAAATGTATAAATTGTATTTAATATACATAGAAAATATTTAAAATGGAAGAAAATTGTTTGCTTTTAATGTTCTAGTTGAATTTGTTAAAACAAAACCCCTTCTGTCCTGGACTCAATAGAATATACAAAAATGTATCATACTACATTTGATTATTTTAAATGGGTAAAAACTACAGTGTTAAAAATATCTGTTAATTAACAGTTTCTTTATTTAGTTTTCTGTTTAATTTTGGTTGTGAATTGCATTATGGAACCTTCACTTGACATTTGATGACAAGACAAAAGTCTTGTCACTTAACAGAAATAATGTACAGTATAAAATATAAAGTCATGGTGCAGTGGAAAAAGAATTAATGTCATATATGACTCCCATGAGCTTGGAGGACTGCATCCATACATTTCTGCAAAGACTCAAATAAGGTATTAATAAAGTCATCTGGAATGGCAAAGAATGCGTTCTTGCAGGACTCCCAGAGTTCATCAAGTTTCTTTGGATTCATCTTCAATGCCGCCTCCTTCATCTTACCCCAGACATGCTCAATAATGTTTATGTCTGGTGGTTGGGCTGGCCAATCCTGGAGCACCTTGACCTTCTTTTCTTTCAGGAACTTTGATGTGGAGGCTGAAGTATGAGAAGGAGCCCTATCCTGCTGAAGAATTTACAAGTTTATTACAAGTTTTTTGCACTGTAATATACGACACTAACCCAAGCAATATATCATTTTAACTATTTAATGTTAGCAAAAGAGACTTTTTTTTTACTTTTCATTGTTAAAAGTTGTTGGAGGAAAGATCAAGATACCATGATGCAATTCAAAAGCATAAATAAAAACATGAATCACAAAATACAGATAACTGCTAATTTATGGGTTTGAAGGATTGTGGCAAAGTATAAAGATTTCAAAATTAAATTGCATTTCTTGGATTTATTATGGTCATTCAATAGAGCATAATACTGTCAAATGAATCTTGTTTAAATAAACATGGTCTCATAAAAGTCAGAGACATTTTTAAAAGGCTTAGTGTACTCTGTTTATTAGTATTTCAGTCCAAAAGTTCTTTGATTTGAGTGAAAGCAGAAATGTTATCAGGAAGTTGGTTTTCTTGTTCTGAAGATCTTAAAGTTAAGCTCACTTCTCTGTTCTGTCAGTTTTCAAGCACATCACATGCCCATTAGTACAGCAAGAACATCCGCTCGGATGTCAAGACTCAAGCGTCATTCTCTTCCTTAAGATCAGGCTTCACCGTCAGAGGCAATAAATATTTCATTTTTGCGTTGCATAGAAAGTGGTAAAGTGCAGGAGACCGGATATCAAAATCATATTTGCTTACAACGTCATTCTGTTCAGATTATCCCATCTGTGCTTTAAAGTTGATCTATTTGAGCTAGATATTGCCTGCTACTTTACAATTTACTAAACCTTGTGATGCAAATGTCATGGTTTGCCATGTGATTGTCATTGTAAGTCTGCCAAATACATTATCGTTTCCACAAAAGAGAATGAAACTGTAATGGTTTCAGTCTGTCTGTCTCGTGTGTTTTTGTGTGTATGTGTGTGTCTCTGGCTTAACTTTTGTCCACTTCTACATCTCATGGAAATCACAAGCAGAGTTAAAAAAAAACACCTGTATTTGAGATTGATCTCAGAAACTGGCATTTTCAGTTGGTGTGGAGTCATATATTCTTGCTGTAGTATAGCATGATGGCTTTGTAACTAGTCAAGAAAAGAGGAAGTGCTTAAACATTTATTATGTGCCTGTCATGTGCAGTCTGTTTTGCATGTGCAAACGTTTCACTTCCATCATGCTTTTCGCATCAGAACACGCACACAGAAAATCAAAGTGTCATTGTGGTAGTGATAATGCCAAGATTAGGGTTCTTTCTGACACAGCTGTAATTGTAACTTTGATTGTCGCCTTTGACAGAGCTCTGCTGATGCACCGATCACGTAGATCTGTTGTGTTGCAGGATTAAATGCGCTTCAGGAAAACTTTTTTCAAGAGCTGGCAGTGCTGTAGCTGATAAGGTAGAAAGGGCAGGGCATGGTGCCTAGAAATGCCCTATAGATCTGTTACAAACACATTCACAGGTGCCCTGTTGCACTCCTAGTCTTTATGATCTTCCACAAAATAGAGCTGCACAAAATATCATTTCAGCATCAATATCGCAATAGGCACAATGATAGATATGCAATGTTTAGACTAGGAGCCACAGTTCAGAACTTATAAAATTTGCAGGATCACTGCAGTTTAACCATAAATGAAAGTTTAATCATCTACATGTGTTTTTAAGCCATGTGACTGTGAATGTTTCAAGAGAATGTAAAGCATTCAGCCACAATGCATTGCACTTTATGTAACTTGATTAAAGATTAATTTCATTAAATTATGTGTACAATAAAGACAGTTTATTATTATTTTATATCTGATTATTTCATTTATGTACCTGAATACTGTTAGACCTCCAGAAAACCAAAAAACACTTTGTTTCACTTTTTATCTTTCTCTGTTGTATCATCCATGCTCTTCATTTGTTTACTCTACATTATGCATGATTCTCTTCCCTACAAAATTCCAGTCAATTTAAAATAAACAACTTCTTTCCAAATGGTGCAACTTAAGCCATCTGGTCAAATATATATTGCAGAAAACAAACTGTTGCAATATTATCAGATTCTTCCAATATCATGCAGTTACAAATGTTCAAGCCTTGCTTTTGAGGCTAAAAGGTGTATGGGCATGTTTGTCTGTTGTAAATCATAAACACGCTTGACCTTTTCTGGACTTTCCCAAACACTCATGTCACTATCAGAGATGTATCTGAGCTAGTCATTGGCAAATAACATTAGCTATAAACACTTTATTGTTGGTAATTAATGGTGTTTGCTGAGCATCGCTATTGCTCTTGCTCATATTTGGGCTTAGTAATTTGTCCAAATTAAAGTATTGCATAACCCAGACTGCTTGTGCTTTGAACTTGAATGATTCCTCTGATCATATGGCTTTTTGGAAAGTTTTGCATTACTAAGTAATGAAGAAACTAAGCAAAATATCTCATAGATATACTTTGGAGGATAGACTTGGGTCGTATCTTGGTAATTAAATGGGTGTAGGCTTGTGTTCTTGGACTAGTAAGCAACCACACTTGCGTTGTAGCAGTTTAATTTTTTTGATTTTGAACATTTGGTGTATATACACTCACCAGCCATTTTATTATGTACACCTTACTAGTACCAGGTTGGACCGCGTTTTGCCTTCAATTCAATTCAATTCATCTTTATTTGTATAGCGCTTATACAATGTAGATTGTGTCAAAGCAGCTTCACATGGAAGTTTACAGTGAATTGAAAATGCCTTCAGAACTGCCTTAATTCTTCATGGCATAGATTCAACAAGGTACTGGAAATACTCCTCAGATATTTTGGTCAATATTGACATGATAGCATCATGCAGTTGCTGCAGATTTGTCGGCTGCACATCCATGATGCAAATCTTCTGTTCCACCATATCCCAAAGGTGCTCTATTGGATTGAGATCTGGTGACTGTGGAGGCCATTTGAGTACAATGAACTCATTGTCATGTTCAAGAAACCAGTCTGAGATGATTCGCACTTTGACATATTATATATTATTCTGCTGGAAGTAGTCATCAGAAGATGTGTACACTGTGGTCATAAAGGGACGGACTCGGTCAGCAGCAATTAGCATCAGTTGGTGCTAATGGGCCCAAAGTGTGCCAAGAAAATATCCTCCACACCATTACACTACCAGCAGCCTTGAATCATTGATACAAGGCAGGATAGATCCATGCTTTCATGTTGCTGACGCTAAATTCTGGCCCTACCATCCGAATGTCGCAGTAGAAATTGAGACTCATCAGATCAGGCAATGTTTTTCCAATCTTCTATTGTGCAATTTTGGTGAGCCTGTGCGAATTGTAGCCTCAGTTTCCTGTTCTTAGCTGACAGGAGTGGCACCTGGTGTGGTCTTCTGCTGCTTTAGCTCATCCGCCTCAAGGTTCAACGTGTTGTGCATTTAGAGATGCTCTTCTGCATACCTCCGTTGTAATGAGTGGTTATTTGAGTTACTGTTGCCTTTCTATCAGCTGGAACCAGTCTGGCCATTCAACTAGGCATTTGTGCCCACAGAACTGCCGCTCACTGGATGTTTTCTCTTTTTCGGACCATTCTCTGTAAATCCTAGAGATGGTTGTGCATGAAAATCCCAGTAGATCAGCAGTTTCTGAAATACTCAGACCAGCCAGTCTGGCACCAACAACCATGCCACGTTTAAAGTCACCTAAATCACCTTTCTTTCACATTCTAATGCTCTGTTTGAACTGCAGCAGATCGTCTTGACCATGTCTACATGCCTAAATGCATTAAGTTGCTGTCATGTAATTTGAATGATTCAAATTTTGCATTAACGAGCAGTTAGTCAGGTGTACCTAATAAAGTGGATGGTGAATGTATATCATTTTGGTTAATGTTTATTTTATTTCAATTGATGAGCTTTTATTATGGTTTTAGTTTTAATGAGCTATTAAACCTTTATTGTTGTTTTGCACAGGCAATGATCACTCATTCTCTTTAGCGAATGAATACATCTAGTCACCATTGTTGCTCACATAATTCACTTTAATTATTTTGGTGGATTTTGAAAAACATACTCAATAATGGTAATGCAGCTGTGATGATTCAGCTATAGGCATGTGCAATGAATGTTGAAGGTCTTGCACTCTAACGTAGAAGATTGAAAGACTGTCTGAATCCTTTGAAAGCTCTCTCGGATGAGTTTGAATGCTGCTATAATAGCCGCTGTGTGCCAAAGCAGGGGTAATTAAGCATTGAGTGTGTAATGAAGTGTACAACTTGTCTGGGTTGGAAGTGTTTGCGTTTGTATAACTGTCCTGACATGTCATTTTGAAATGTTGGAATAGAGTAATCTCTTCCCACGATTATCCTGCATCTTTTATGATGTACCTGCTAGTATTACTTGGCATTAAAACACGTTTTAGCCCTGGGCAGGAGGAAACAGGCAGCTATTTTATTAGGGGAAACACCGTTTGAAGCACTCTCTTGCAATCACACCCCAGGCCTCTTCACCATCTCTCAGAAAGTGTTGAGAGTCTCTTCATCGACATTATCTTTTCCAATACAGTCCGTGTTTAAATTAGTAGTTGCAGCAGAGTAGCTTATTTGTTTCACAGTTACACCACTTCCTGCTTTCAACTTCCTGCTTTAATCCAAGATGTGTGGCAGGAACAGCAGCAGTCTTAAGTCCCACGTCAAGCAGATCTGATGGTCCATTCACAAGAAAACGTATTTGATTGTTTTTTTTTTCCAGTATGTGCGTAGGAGTTGGATGGTGTGCTTGTATGACGCCTGATTCTGTGCCCTCTTATCTTGGACAGCCGTGGTTGTCATCAGCCTGCTGCTGAGAGGACGGTTAGAAGGTGGATTAAGTAAGACCTTCATCTCAACACAGAGAAAATCCCTCAATGTTTGATTAGACAGCATGTGGAAGGATGATAAAGATGGCACTTCCTAAGTACTTAAATGACTCAGGCAGGGGATTGATTTGCAAAAGCTAGAACGTTTGGGATGACGTAATAGAGCACGGACTCAAGTGCGTTTCATGCTAGAGATTGGTTTGAGAGATTGGCATACCGGAAAATTGTGATAATTCCCTTTTTATTCCAATTTCCACTATTTTTACATTTTATAATATTGTCTCACAGTTCAGTCACCTTTTGCCTTCTCAAAATTCATTTTAAGGAACAATGCCACATAATTAAGAATGTCGAAATGAAAATTCTGGACCAAATCTGAAATTTTAGGATGCACTTGGTCAAAAACCAAAACTGAAAATACTGTGTAATTGTTATTTTGCTAAATAAAATAATCGTGTATGAAATTTTACATTTAACTCAATAACTTGGATTATTGGCAGCAGGAAGAATTACTACACAGAAATGATGTCAGGTCGTTATTTGAGCAGACGGTTCATCCATGTATAAGGTAGTGAACAGAATATTCACAGAAAAGATTATCAAGCTATATGATTGGTCAATAACTTTGACCTCTGTGTGCTTCACTCCTCTTAGTTTGGTTAACGCAGCAACAAATTGCTCTTTTTCAAGGCACAATAAAATTATTGGGTTTCTTAGCGCATTGCTTTCTGCGTCAAGTGTGAAAGCTGTTTAACGTTGTACAATGACTACAGCTGGAGAGAGAGTGAGACCAGTGTGCTAAACAACATGCAAAACATTTTACATTACATGATAAACATACGTGTAAACTATCGAACATGTTTTAAGCTTGTCCACATTCAGAATTTAAAACGCATTGAATGGGAATTATTTCCTAGAGAAACACTCAAGTTTGGTTTTAAGATAAAAAGGAATTATAAAAAGCACAATGCTCTCTTAACACTCCTTATTCTAACAAATTTAAGAAATTAGGAAGGTGGATAAATGTCAACAAAAGATATTAATATTGATTGCTGCAAACAGAAATGTGTGTCTGTTGTCTGCTTGTGATCTGATTAACCAATCATAATTGCTGGTATAAACGGGGTCAAAGTATAAATTTGGAATTTAAGTGTAAATACATTTCTAAAACATTAAACACCTGTGCCATCTTCACAGTGTAAATTAGGCATGTACATCTCTATTTTTTGTGTCAAATTTAGTCCATCCAATCAATAATTTGTAATACGTTTACTACAACAAGTTTCTAGCTTAATTCGTATAGAGTTACATTTTTATTTTATTTTTTTTACTTATGTGCAATCTTAAGCAGGAGTTAATTAAATACATTAAATACACATACTGTACATATAATACAAATATTATACTACATTAAGTACTGTTTGGTGCTCTGGTCCAGGCTAAGCAAACAAACTAAAGTTTTGAAATGTGCAATCAGCATTTGAACTAACAAATCCTTGAAACCCTTGTTGCATGATTTTGAAAGATAGTGAGACCTAGTTCTTACTAGATAGAGGAAATGTGTAGTAAAAGAGAAAATGGGAGGGATTTCCACCAGTTTAGAGGGGAATGGTGAGAGAGTGTATTTAGGGTTGGAAAGGGTGCAGAATGCAGCTGGGGCTGGCCTGCAGTACTGAGGGCTTTGTGATTTGTAATTATGTCGTGCTCCGCAGGCCTGTAGTTTTGTGCCCTGCCACAGAAAGACTCTTTGTGGGCCAGCATAACGTGAGTAGACTGTGAAAACCCTCAGAGAGAGAGAGGAATACGGCTGCAGCCCTCAAAGATCCACCCACATAATGAGAGAGAAAGTAAGTGAAAGGTAATTCAGCAGAGAGCTTCTCCTTCAAGTTGTTCTCAAGTCTTTTACGACCTCACTACGACATCACTGTGACTCCTCAGCCTTAACATTTTAATGTTTTTGTTTGCTCTTCAGTTTGAGTGTATGCGATCTGACATTCTATCACACAGGACTATGAATTTATGACCTTGTTCATAAAGGCTTTTCTGTGGATAGGGCCGCTTGGTTCTGCTGTACCTTTGAACAGTCTGTGACAGGGCTGTTCCACCACCGCTGGGCTAATCATTAGCTCGGGGCAGCTGTGTTTCACACCACTCCAGTAGCAGGAGATGGAACTGTGATCAATAATGGCAGGATACACAGCTACCTGATGGTGAGAGCTCTAGGGCAGCGAGAGGTACATGTGACTAAGAGAGCGTAGAAATTGGTGTGAAGGGAGGAAGATTGGTTATAGAAGCATATATAAACTTATCTGGGCTTTCTTAATGCTATGATTCAGCTGCAACTGGCAACAAACAGTGCGTCATGTTCACTGATGTCAGTGAGCCACAATCACACAGTTGCGTACTTTACAGTAAGTGAAGCTCATCAACAGGAAAACATTTTATAATAGTAATTTAGTTTTACTGTAGAAAAAATAAAATAAAAAAATTAGAAATTAGGGCTGTGCGATTTGGAGAAATTATATAATCACGATTTATTTTTTGACAGATATTGCGAATTCGATTTTATTTGCGATTTTAATAATTTTGTAGTCAAGCTTCAGCTCAATAATCTGTATCATAGGTTTTTACTGCTAAAATGCAGGGAGTGTTAGTTAAAAAAAAGGAACTGAAAAGATATTAACTTACTTAAAGATTTCTTAAAATTTTTCATAAATGAAACACACATTTTTCTCTAGAGCAAACAATAAGCACAAATAAAATGACCTTACCTTTCTGTAAACAAGTTGAACTTCAATTAGAGAGATAGTGTAGCTTATTATACAAACCAAAAAATTATAATTATAAAAATACAGAACACTCACCAAACTAATATGGCTGATAAGAGCCTTTCTGTAGCTTATACTGTCTAAAACAAAATAATTATCACAGATGGAACACAAAATATCATGGCGATAAACGTACAGCTGTGGTACTCTAAAATGGCTAAAATAGGTGCGAGACAGAAGTGTAGATTTCCTATCCTGCATTTAGAGGAGTTTTTTTTTTAAATCCTTCTTTGGTCACTGCATTAAAAGGCACCGTGTCTTTAGCGAGGTAGTGCGTTATTGAATTAGTTATCTCCTGGGTAGGGTTGCACCAGCTGTTCGTAAGTCCTTTCTTAAACTGGAAGGTAAAGTCCACACTAGGGGCTTTGTAACTACTAGCTAGTTTGTAACTACATTTGTTAACATGTTTTTAAAGAAAACTGTAGTTAGTAGGTCATAAACTCTCAATAAAGTCATGCGTATAGTCACATTATATAACGTAATATCCAATAAAAATCCTTTAAATCATTAAACTGCTTTAAAATTCTTCATCTAATGCATCTATATATTACTCTCCTATGAAAAGAAATCCAAATATATTTTGGATTTATGAATATATAAAACCAAAATATTCCGATATTACCGATGTCCTGTTTTTCTTTGATATTAATTAGTCTATTAATAATTCTGAAGCGGCAGACGCTATTATCCCTCTCGTCCGCGCTTTCCTGTTTGTTGTTGTTTTTTTGTGGCTGTTGCGCATAGTTCGGTTGCGCAATTCTGATTGGGCTGAACGAAAGCGTGCACACTCAATTGGCCATGCACGCATTTGCTCTGGGCGGGGGAAATTAAATGCATATTTCATATCGCAGCATCTTGCGATTTAGCTAATCGCAACGCTTGCATTTCGATTTCGATTAATCACACAGCCCTATTAGAAATTACACTTTACTGCAAAAAAAATCTAAGTTTGTTGAGTATGTTTCAGGAGAAACTGCAATTTCAGTTTTTCTACTCAAAATAGCACATTTAGGTCAATTTAAAAATTGTGTTTCCCTGCAGTTGTTAGAAATTTAATTATCTGAGGCACCATTTTTTTATTCAGTCAATAAATGAGAACAGGAATTTCATTTTTGAGTGAACAAAAACACTGCATATTCCTTTAGGACCTTGTATTCATTGGATCCCAAGCCGTGAGTGCAAAGGTTCTTTAAACAAAAAAAGAAATGCAGGAAACAGCGTGCAAGAGCAAGAAAACCATGTGATTACACAACACACGTAAGAGGAGACTGTATATGTTCCAGAGGGAAAGCTTGAAAGGCTGTCTGGAATGAAAGAACCATTTTATAGTCTGCACAAGCACTGGAAACCTGAGATATTCAAGGTTAAAGTGTCGTGATTCCAGCTACATGCACACAAAACGCTTGAGTGCCAAAATCCAGCCATTAACATGACCCAGTGCTCTACTTGTTTTCCCAGAATTCCCACACATAATTCCACATGCAAGTTGCATTTTATTACCATAAATGACAACGAAATAACCAGAGTGCAAAGCTCACCACAGCTGCAGTGCCCTAGTCAAGTTCCAGAAGTGTTTTTCTCCACTCCAGATAAAGAGTTTTTTATAGTAATTTGCTGACTTATAATAACAAATCTGCTGTCGCCTGTGAGGCTGTTAATCAATGCTATTTCCTTTTCTTTAAGGCATCAGTTAAAGGTGTAAGACTGTGTGCTTAACTACCTAAACAATGGAAAGAACAACAAGCTACTTTAGTATTGCGAATACATACATATGTGTATATACACATTATTTAGATCTTATATCAATAGTTTTTTTGTTTTTAATATTGTGCACACACAGTGGAATTGTAGTCTTGCATATTTTTTCCAATTATCAAATAACTTTTACTACCAATGCAAATGTATCCACCTTGTAGTTGGTTTCGTTTGTGGCTTATAGCTCTTAAACCAAAATGTTTTTACTGTACCTATGAATGGGAAATGTAATTCTATGACCAAGGCCACAAAAGAAATCACACTGTGCTATTGCAGTCTATGGAGTGTTCAAGAGGAGCCAACTGCTTTCTCTTCTGTTTCCTACACACATTTATTTTGGTTGTGCCTGTATTACTGTAATTTAGTTGAGACCCTTATACAACTTTGCCACCCTGAACGACTCAGAGGTTAGTGATGTTCTTTTTCCCTTAAGCTCCTTTTAGTCTTTCCCTTTGAAGGCTGGAATTTCAATCTGCCACACACACGCACACACACAGAGACTCACACCTCAGACCCACAGAACTCCCTCCTGAAATGAGTTTTCCTTGCCTTAGCTTTTGTAACCATGGATACGGTTACAGGAAAGCTGTCTTTAAGGGCCTGTTGGCGCAGAACTTCCATTAAATTAAATTAATTAGTAGCTGAAAACTTAAACAAGATTGCTTATGCTAATAAAACGTGCCTGTGATTCAGAAAGCACGGCTTATGATTTATTTATTTATTTATTTTAACATCAGCCTGCTAAGTCATTATCTTTAAGTTATGACGTGAATATTTCAGGGATGTTAATGGGGAGCTCTAGAGCAAATGAATTCTGCTTTCATCATTTTCTTCATCCCTTAGGTCATAGAGATACCACATTTCTGGTCACTTTTTGCCTATTAATGAATGCATGTACATCCTTTTCCTATTATATTTAAATGATAGACTAGGGGTGCAATTTACAAATTATAAAGAGGTAAGTTTGTAAATTTTCAGAATTTTCACCGCGCTATCCACATTTACTTTGGAGTTTAATGTAATTTCAGGTGTTTCATTCTTAATTTGTTGACTTTTTGACATTTTGACTAAGGTATGTCTTTTAAAAACTGAAAGAGTACTGCCAAAGATATTAACAAACTTTGCCATTTTAAACAAACAAAGAACACTGATTACACACTTACCAAATCTGTAGAGACAGAACAATCGTCCCGAACTGAAACGGCATCTTTTTTAAAAGGAGATGAGCTGCAAATTCGAATTTCGCCATTTTCAGATGCAAAAAGTCTTGGGTAAAAAATTTTCCTTAAAAACATATTTTTGTCGCGTGTTAGCAGACCACTGTAATCCACACATGTCCACGTGCGGTTGGTGCTCTCATTGCAAGTAAAATGGAAACAAAACCTTTGTTGCTGCACATTTATAAACACAACACTGACAACCCAAGTCTTAGAACATTTTTTCTTTCACTTGTTTTAATTACAGTTTGCAACACAACATGGCGTCTCTCTGAACACTGTATCTTCGAAGCTACAGCATGCATATTAATGAAGTTGCACCTCATTCACAATAGAGTGCACTGATTGGTTCGAACCAAGTCATTCTCATGAATTAATGCTGAAAACTTAGACATCACGTTGTACTGCCCTTTACAGACATCCAGTCTTTACGCTGGAATTTAAACAAGGTCGTGACGTTGCTTCAATTTTTTTCAAACCGGAAGAACGAATTTGCTCGAATGGACGCAAAAACAACCAATTTTCACTTTTTTGTAAAAATATATGTTTTCTAATAGTATTTTTAGCAGCGTGGGACACATATGACTGTCAACACAAAAAATGTGTTTTGGTGTTTCGTGGCACTTTAAATACATCACAACATTTGAAAAGTTACAACGCATTTTGAATATGAACGAAATCACTTTGTCCTTGTCGGTTTAAAAATGTATGCTTCTTTTTATACTTATTGAATATGTAAAGTTCAACTGTAATAAAGTATTTGCAATTCATTCAAGTTCTTAAAAGTCACTTTGCAAGAAACTCTGACAAAGCTGTAAATGTGTGTTTGCCTGTAGCGTTTAGAGCATTCTTGGAGCGAAGGGTTGAAGAGTGCTTTATTTTCAGCCTTGTTTATATGAATTACAGAAAACCAGGCGCCTTGCCTGAAACTCATTGAAACAATGGAAAGTCAAATGTCTTGTTCTCCTTGTCCTTTTTTTGACATTTTGTCCTTCAGTCCTCCGTCTCATGTTGCTCAATATTTTTGCCTAAGGTTGTCTAAAGGTTGCAGTCTACATTTGTCCTGGCACTCTGCCTGAAGCACCCGCTTCTCTGAAGTGAGTTTGCCAAAGTTGACTTGAGATGTGGGCTTATTGCATTCTGAAACAGCCATGATGGCCCATGCTCAAGTTCACTGTTGAGTCAGGGCACTAAAAACATGTTGCAATAAGCTACAATAGGGTGCAGAGGTGACCCTCTTTACAGTTATCTCTGTCTAAACACCAATGTATGACGGATATTTTGTGTTATGCTAGCTGGCATATAGAGCAGGAAGGGTTGGGGTGGAGCTCTCACACTAGCTTCCTGTTAGACAGGAAGTATGTTTGAGTAGTGACACAGTTTCACCCTAGCAGTGATCCAAAGCAAATAGCTCTCCACAACCATCGACTATGATGAATGAATAACACACAGCAAACCACATGCACAGTATTTTCCCCTTTCTTTTCAAAGAACTCAGTTGGCTCACACTAGAAAGATCATTCCTCCTTTTAGTTTATACTCAGTGGAGATTTGTCTTCTGTTTTTTTAAACACAATGTAATTCATTGCATAAAAGGGTTGTGCAGCTTTCCAAAATATTTAAAACCAAACCAACACTCAAAACTATTCAAATCTGCTTTATTTTTTTTTTTTGAGGAACAATATCGCAAAGATGTGATATGGTACCATCCTTCACACTGAAAAGCGGTAATGAAATGTGCAAGACTGGAGTTTTAGCTCTGTATAAATCTGTGTTGCACGTCGTTGACAGGATGTACTTTTAGTTTGGCAAGAGTTTTATGAAGACTCATGATTTGGAAAGTCATATTTGGACACAACAAAGAAAAATGGTGACAAAAAGGGCAATGGAATACAGGGCTCCACACATTTTTGCAACCTTTTTAGCGGCACTTAATTTTGTTAGGTCATATTTGTGCTTCTACCAATTTGCCTAATAAGCGTTGCCATTTGTGTTGTATAAAAAACATTCAACCGCAAATCATCATCTAGGGTATTTGCAGGGTCTTAAAGTGTTAATGTTTTAAATTGTTGGCCTTAAAGTCTTAAATTCACTAAAATATTGTCTTGTAGGTCTTAAATAATTTTAAACAGGTCTTAATTTTCCATTGTTTATGTAATTCTGCACAATCGATTCAACACACATACAATCACCAACAATACATATCAATAACTTTTTAGCAAAACTATATTCATAGCTAATATTATAACAGTCTGTTGTGCATATGTACATTTAATAAAAAAAATGTTTTAAGTTATGTTGAATAAAGTATGTGTACAACTAGGGTCTGCTTGTTTTGACACATTTTTTAAAATGTGGCTAAGAAATACTAATTAGGATTAGTTTTTTTTTTGATCTGGCAAGACTTTTTTTTTCTGTTGGGCCATAAAAAAAATCCCTAGTGTTTAGCCCTATGTACGTCTGAAATTTCATTCTTCATGGTAGGGCTGCACAATATATTGTTTTAGCATCAAAATTGCAATGTTTGCGTCTGCAATAGTTACATCGCAGGAACTGCAATGTTCAGATTATCAGGGTGTGCGCGGGGTCTTAAAGTCTAAATTTTAGGCCTTAAAGTATTTAATTCACCAAAATATTGGCTGCGTCCAAAACCGCCTACTACTCAGTAGGTACTGCATTTGAATTTAAACGTACTACTCAGCCATTAAAAAAGTATGTTCTATACAGTATGAATGTAAGAAGTATGAATGGAATTCGGACGTACTACATTCGCCATTTTGTCATGGTCACGTGACCTACCTGCGTCAGTTGTGTCGATTCACTACCATTCATAAATTCTCTGGCGGAGCATCATGGGATAGTGCATCGTGCATGGGATGCACACTTCAGAATCTCGCCGGAAGTAGTAAGTTATCCGGGTACTTCTCGCATACTGATTTTCGAATATTATGAATTCAGACATACTACTCGGCTCGCATACTGATTTTAGCGTACTGTATAGTATGGAAGTATGCGGTTTCGGACATACATTCTTGTATATCTTAAATTGTTTTAAACAGGTCTTAATTTCCCTTTGTTTATGTAAAACTGCCCAATTGATCCAACAAATAGCTATTGCAAAACTCCATTTGCTAACTAATTTATTTATTTATTTATTTTAAATTCCGAGGTTCTGCTGGTTGCATTTCCTAAATTTTCATTACCAATCTTAAGCCAAATGTAATCGTTTGTTTTGGTTCAATTTGGAATTTCCCCAACCAATTCTGAGCCTGAGGGATAGGAATGAGTGCTCCAGCTTGGCCCCACCCTGATCCATAACTAATTTATTTATAACTAACTTTATTTATAACTTTATAACTAAGCTAATATTATTAAAGTCTGTTATGCATACATTTAGCTTATTAAGGTATATAATAACTAATAATTATTTGTTTCTTGATGGGGCAAGTAAATCTTTTTTTTCTTTTTTCTTTCTGCTGGCCCATAAAAAAAAATTGCATTTAGCCCTATACAAGTCTAAAATTTCACTCTTGATGCTTTTAAAAAGGTCCTAAAAAGTCTTAAACGTGACTTGGTGAAACCTGCAGAAACCCTGATCATCTTGTCTCCACCAGAAAATAGTGTATTTTAAACTTTAAAGCAGTTTATATTTACTTATTGGCCGATATCAACATGGAAAAAAAGCTAATAAGCAATTTTCAGTATAGTTTTTAATTTCTATTTTAGTTTTAGATATGTTAGTATAAAGGTAAAGGTAAATTAAAATATTTCCTTATTTTCAACTAAATTATTTTACCACATAATAGGCTATTGCCTCCATAGAATTAGTGTCTGTGCAGCCACTTTTCTCAAATATTAGTCTGGAGTACTTAACTGAGCTAGAAACTGAAAAAAAAAATCAGTTGTTTGCACAGGATTTTAATGCCATATTGTAACATTGAGTCGGGTACAATGGAGATGAGGGTCTAAATGCAGCATCTTTATTAAATAAAACACAGATAAACAGTCCAAGTAGGAGCAACAAGGAACTTCAGGGCAATCAAAAAGAGTAATCGGGGTCACAGGCGAAGGGATCAGCACAGGCGGCTAAACAAGGCGAGGGTCAAAAGGCACGGCAAGACTACACAAAAAAAAAGCTTCGTAATGCTGCAGGTTAACAAGACTTAAAAATTTGTGTGAGAATGTTAGGTGTATATATAGTCCAACTAATCAGTCTACATGAGCTACAGCTGTGTGCAAGTAATCGGGGGTAATCCGGAACTGGTGTGTGTGTTTGTGAGGTGTCTGATGGGAAATGTAGTGCAGTTTAGTGGCAGAATTATAGTTTGGGTGATAATGAATGTTCTCCAGTTGTCTGTTAAGGCTAGATTGCTGGTGATCATGACACATATACTGTATTAGAGATGTAATTATTTCCTGCCTGTACATTATTTTTAGCTCTCAAAGAACCCTGGCTTTAATTCTCTGTCCTCTTCCTGCAGAAACATTTATTGCTGATGTGCTGTGACATGATTTTACACTTTGTTATGCACAGGCCTACTTGAAGCATTTAAAGATGTAAAAGTCACTGTTTGTGCATAGTCATCTGATCTCCATTTGATTTATTTTGCACTGAGACTTCTGGAAATTGGCATCTGCTCATTGAGCTTTTTTTGCTTATATCATCCAAACTAATGAATAAATATGTAAGTGGTTGAGGAGGGCTCTGCGAAGACGGAGTGGGTGGCATTTAAAAGTGCTTTGCTGGTCACAGTGTATGACTCTGTAAAGGTTATTGTGTCTGTAGCTGACCCTCATGAGGGAAAAAAGACAACGCAAAGGACTCTTTTGTCATTGATGCCAATTTCCTGTTAAGAGGCATTTGAAGAATTTGCATACACCCCCCTTTCCTTACTTCCCTTTTTTAAAAATTGAAATATTTCTTCCTCATTAAACTTCTTTCAACTTCAGCAGCATGCAGCATTTCCTCTTGCCCACATATTCACTCAGATTTACTAATTCTGTGATTCTCTTTTGATTCAATCCAAACTTTTATAATTTATTTTCTTTGAAAAATGGTGAAGGTATTTTTACAGGGTGTCTTAACGTCTTAAAATGTCTTAAATTTCAAAAACTAATATGTAGGTCTTTACTGAAATATGGTGTTGTAAGCAGTTTAAACAGGTCTTCATTTTCCTTTTGTGTTTACTCACAGAAATAAAGATAGAAAATTGTACCTTTTAGGGTACAAGTGGCCCGTCACTGGGGTGGTACCCTTAAAGGCACAAATTTGTACCTCTATTTAAAGGTACAAAATTGTGCCTTTTTAATTTGTACCATTTAAGGGACAATTCTGTTCCCCAAGGAACAAAATTATAGACACTGAAGGTACAAAAATGTACCTTATTATATAGCATTTTCAGGGTACTGACCCAGCCATTTTGAATCTTTAGTGACTGCATGCACAAATAAATAAAATATTTTGGTTTACAGATGCCCATTTTTATTTAGAAATGTAAAAATATTTCATTACAACTCAAAACTGAATGTGTCAAAAAATAAAAATACACAGGAAGTATAAAGCAGTCATTTAAAACAGTAAAAAAAACTATTTAAATAAGCAAAATAATTGTTCACTCACTGTATAGTAAATCTACACTATTACAAAGACCACACGGATACTGTTTACGATCTGTAAACATTACACAGGCTACATCAAGTACTGCACTTTATAAAGTCCAAAGTAAAATTTGTCTTTAGCCAGAATACTTAGTCATAATAAATAATTTGTCAACAACATTTTTTTCCGCATTTCAGAATGAAGGCAAAACGTTTCTCTGCAACAGTGCAAAAAAACTAAAATATCAGTGGCCTCTTCCTTAACATCAGTAGATTCCTCCTCAACTTCCTCAAGTGGAGTTGTAAAACTACCCAAACACTACAACCAAAACGCCATCTAAAAAAAGTTTAACAAAAGTAAAATTGATTAACTCTATTTACTGATATGGTTTAATTATCTTCCTTAGATCCTTACAATATCATTTATTTAAAAGTTCTCCATGTATTTATGCATAAATGTTTGTTGTGAATGAATTTAGTTTATTATAGACTTTAAAACTTGTCTTTTTTTAATGAAAAGTTATGTAAATATATATAAACTCATATATAACCATGTTTTGACGCATTTAATATATGTGGCTAAGAAATTACTGAATTAAAATTTTAATTAAATATTCTCTGGCCATTAGAAATATCCTTGGCCCTTTGCCCTGTAAAAGTCTGAAATTCATTCATAATGGTCTTACTGTCTTATAGATTTATCTTTGTGAAACCTGCAGAAACCCTGTTTTTCTATAAATTAAATTGTCAGTTCATTGGGTTTTGGTATTTATGTATGGTATTATAGTAAATATTTATATTTTGTAAATTTTTTGTTTATTACCGTTAATAAAGTCAACAGTTGTAATAATTTAACTGTTTTATTTTAGTACCAACACAGTGTATTTTTGGAACTCATTGACTTGTATGGTCAAAAATAATTATATGATAAAAGTATTCATTCAAAATATTTTATTTTGTGTTGCACAGAAGATGGAAAGTTGTAATGGTTTGGAACAAAATGACTAAATAAAATTTCAATAAAAATAATGTCAAAATTTACATTTTTAGTCAGTTATTTATTCATTTTTTAATCTTCAAATTTTGAGACAAAATACTAGATAGGCTTTTAATGACAATTGTTTCAGTCAAATTTTTGCGCTCTCAACTTCCCTTCACCTCCATCGATTGGCACGTTAAAATGCACCTATTCCTGTTGTGTTGACATCCATTTAATACATATCGACTTTTCTTTTTAATACAAAGTCCATCACTTCGGTTTGCTTTTTTCTCAACAAGCCTCCATCACTCACATTTCATGTCAGAGATTTAACTTGCATATTCAATGACCGAATCCGATCTTTTGTTTGTTGTGCCCTCAGACAAAAGCCTGTAGTTGTGTTTTCACAACGAAAGAGGACATCGATAATGATCGTTGACTGCAGTAACTGCCACAGACTGTGAGAACGTATCTGTAATCTCCAATCATTGTGTACATTGTATTTAACACACAGGGCGTCTTTCTCATAGATTAACACTGCGACTCAAGTAATCTATGCTACATCAAGGTTTGTTGGTGCAAAGTTTTGTTGTACAACTTGGTCACAGTTGGACAAGTGCACAAAATTTAGATAAGCGAATACACTTTATTAAAGGGCTTTTGGGTGGACAATTTAGTAGCATTTTTTTAAAAATGCAGTGCAATTGTTTTTGTTCACATATGACTCTAGCCCTAGCTGTGGTGTTTGTTTCTGTGAGACTGCTGTGACGTTTGTTTTAAAAGCAAACAGGCTTGTTTGGGCCAGTGAAAAAGAGAAAGAGCATAGAGTGCTGGGAAAGGAGTTTGCAATAATGCAACCATTCACTCAAGTGTTGACTGTGGCCAGCTGTTTGCACGTTCAGCAAGGTGAAACTCTTTCAGACTTCAAGCAGTGTTGTGTTCAGAGTTTTCAACCACTTTGCACTTTTTTGCAAGCTGTTATTTCAGTGTGCAAAAAAACACAACTTTAGAATCCCTCCCAGATGCATTCCTCATATTATAAATAGCTTGTGTGGGACAGTTTACAGCTGTGCTTTTTATTTTAAACCAAATTTAAGACAATTTGCAACCATAAGCTACTTTTTCTTTTTGTGTCAACCATAACCTTTTCTCTAAAATAGATGGCAGGAAAAAGAGGTTAACTTGAGAGATTATGTTTGAGCTATTACCGCGTTCTGGATGTGGCATTTGCAGTAAAACTCAAAACATCCATTGACAGAGAAAGTATGTTAACATTATATTGAAACATTGTTTATATTTTCCCAAAGAACTAACCACAGAGTTATGGGATCAGAAAAATATCATTCTGTGAACATTTTTCAGAAATTTAAATGAGGAAAATAAACGTTAAATAAATACGTTACCAAAAATGTATGCGAGTTTACAGTACACAACATACTCTGTAAAAAATTCTGTGAATTAAACTGCACAACCCAAAAGAAACAATGCTAATCAAAAGGATATTAGTTGGCTCACTAAAGGACAAAAAAAGATAGATTTTATTTCATTTTATATTTTTTGATTGAGGAAAAATCTTGGTCATGGATAAGAAAATAATGTAATTTCTGCCTACAACTTTCATTTCTGGGTGTCGTTAAATGCATATGACGGTGATTTTTAATCTTTACCATCAACATCAGTGGTTTTATTTAAACTGTTATCCCAGTGTTTTGTTTTGACTGTTTGGAACTTCATAACTAACTCAAAAGACTAAATACTTAATTACTGACAGAAAACACCTAAAGAAAACACCTATAGGGGGTCGCACACCAGATGTGCTGCTCGGCGACGCGCCACATTTTAGAATTCTAAACATAGGTTTCTATCAGGGTTCGCACACACGCGCCACAGGAAGACTGTTCATATTTCTGCCGCACCACAGAGCACCATCTGAATAATTTCTTTTTAAATAACATGCGAATGTGCCCGTCTGGCGTACGATACTTTCAACTGTCATGCGCACACAGTGTCATGGCACCGAGCGGTCCATCAGGTGTACAGTACTGTAAAATACAAGCCTACACAAAAAAACTTAGAAAGGGTTTAGCTATTTTGGTAAAAACTTAAAGGGCACCTATTTTACCCCTTTCTTAAGATGTAATATTAATATTAAGGTTCTTCTGAGTGTGCCAGTTTAGGTTCAGTTCAAAACACAATTCAGATTTTTTATTATGATGTGTTAAAAAGTGCCATTTTGGGGGCCTGTACACGGTTCGTTGTTTTAGGGGCGTGTTGCTTCACATGAAAATTGTTGTCGAGCGGCGCTTCTGGTGTACGACCTGCTTGAGGCTATAACTAAAGGGCGTTATACACCAGATGCGCCGCTCAGAGCCACGACGCGGCACACCAGACGCGCACATTCACATGTTATTTAAAATGAAACTATTCAGATAACGCTCTGTGGCGCGGCAGAAATATGTGTTAAAGCAGGGCCAGCGCGTCCATAGAGGCGAGCTAGGTGGCAGAATAGTGAGCGAACCCCCGGCCCTTTTATCCGCGACACCGCAAAATGCATGTCGCTGCGCATCGTTAGTTTGTTAATTCCAATGGAGAAACGCGCACGTGAGGCAACGCACTCGCACTTTTTTTTCCAGCTGCACCTAGTTAAGATGACAGGGAGCTTCTGTGACTGCGGGAAATGCAAACTACTGAAGTTTAAGGAAGACGCAATGAAAAGTACACATGTATGCAAACCCACCAAAACTCACGAGAGCGATAACTTGGTGAGTGTTGAGCCCAATGAGCCTTACATCTAAAAATAGAGCAAGGGTGTTTCTTTGGTGATGTCACTTTGACTCACATGCTGAAAATGGCGGACGTGAAACAACATACTGAGGATATGGTAATGCGCACCTGTCAATCAATATTGGTGGGCGGGGGGACCGCACTCCTACGTCAAGTTGCGGTCGATCTCAAAACCGCTCCAATTGGTCCACCGTTTTTATGTTGTTAAATTGAAAAAAAGGGCTGAGTGTGTTTATATCACCCCAATATGACGGTCTATAGCTATACCTACACATATGTCTGTCCAAACTGCTTGAAAAGTAGATTTTTCACCATAGGTGCCCTTTAAATATTTTCATGGCAAGGTTAAAATTTGCATGGAATTGCTCATTTGTACAAATAGTTCTGTGCATAAGTGATTTTCGCAACTCCTATTCTATCTGTCCATCTATCCATCTTCCTCGTTTCTGAACAGTCCCAACCGTGGCAATGGTCAGCTGCATTTGAGAGAGCTGGAGAAGCCTCGAAAGAAAACCAATTAAACAAAAGAAGAGCAAAGAAAAAGAGGGTTGAGGGCTGTGTGAGGTTCAGGGGTAGGTTGTCTCAAACAATGCCATCTCTGTTAGCACAGCGGGGGGAAATCGCTCCGTATTCCTGTTGCGTACTGCCTGGCCTCTCCACCAATCCATTCGGCAGGTGCTGCTGCACGTTCCCAGCACTGATCTGATGTCAGTTACGTCCTTTTGCTTCAGAGCAGTGAGAACACAGGGGTTGGGTGAAACTGTTTCAAGATCAGAGTGCATGGGATGCCAAATATCTTTCTGTCTCGAGTCTGTTGTAGATTTTCTATAGGGAATACTGCAATTTTGAAGATTCAGTGTTTTACTGTGCAGGGTTTCTCTTTACTTCTGTTTTATATGGCAACAATTAAAAATATAAAGTGATTTCTACTGTATAAGTGCTGGACATGCCCCTCATAATGGAAAGAGAAACGATCAGTGTTTAATGGATAATTAAATGTATGAATGTAATATAAATAACACAGGATTGCTCAATCACAGATGGGAACCATACATTTTATCTTAAGCTCCAGTCACATTTTAGTTTAAAATAGTGCAGATATGTACAGTTCTAATACATTATAAGTTTATATACATCTTGTATCTGAAATATTACAAACCTTAATCAGGATGCTTTAAAATGATATAAAATTGATATTTCTTTCATTAAAAATGTCATTGTATTTAGTTTTAGTATGCTATTAAAATAACAATTTGACCAACATATTTGTGTAACTAATATAAATCTCATGTTCAATTTTGTTGAGAGAATCTAAAGCCATTATAATGTTAATGTGCCCTCAAGCCTGAATTGAAACACATTGTCCTTTTCAAGTGTTCTATTATTGATTGATTGTATTTAGCTTTTCCTGCTTTATCTCACTGTTGAAAAGACAAAATAAACTCTCCACGGTACTATAAATTTCTTGCTTTCCCAGCATGCACTGCACATTTGAGTTCTTCCCCGCAGTGCCTATATGTGATGCTGTAATCCAGCTTTGGCTCTCAGGACAATTGAGAGAATTTCTTTCCAATTTGTAGATGTTCACATCTCTCTCTTTTCCCCCAGTGACAGCTTGGTAGTTTCAGAAGCTATATTGTCTCACTCCTAGTCTAAATCAGGTTTCTCAAGAGCAGCCCTAATCCGAAATGGAACTAATATATCAGTTCTTCAGGGGTGTCTTATCACGCTCCCTTCATGGCCCGAGGGGCTCTATGATGGATAAGGATCCTGATCTGTCAGTGCTTTTGGCTTCTGAACACAGGCCAAACAACAACTTTCAGAGCCGCTGGGAGATCAGGTCTTTTAGTTGGATCGTCACTGTTGGGTCACCCACAGGTTACGTCTGGTCATAACTTATAAGGCGGATTGAATATCATAAGCCTTTTAGCTATACTTTTAATCTTATAGAAAGGTATATAGTGTATTTGATGCAATGCGATATGGCATCTGAGCCAAAGCTGAGTCTATATTTCAGAGTTAATGAAATGATGTATGCTACAAGTAATAAATGAACACTGCAGGTCTGGCACAAAACATTTAGCCCTTATATAAATATTTTAACTGTAACCACACCTCTTTCTTCCTGTTCTCGCTTTACTTACTGTTTTACTCTATTTGACTGGAGAGTTTTGGTAGCTGTTTTTATTCAAAGTCAAATCAAAATCATCTTGAAAAACACCTGTTAAAATGAAATAACATTACATTTTTTATGCGCATGCTGGAACCTATTTGGTGTGTTTCCATTGTAATTTATGCACTTTTTATTTGATAAATCCATGTATCCCAAGGTTTATGCAAAGTTTATGTGCATCTTTCTGTTTATATTTAAGCATTTGTAGTGCAAACTATGCATAGAAATTGGTGGATGGAACCAGGGTTACACAATATTGTAAAAAAGTATGATATATGTTCCGGCATTGACTATATTTTCACCAGATGAAATAAATAGATCTATTTGAAAAGAAATCATAAGTTTAGATACATTGGAATGATTTTGTAAGGAATTTCATTCACATAAAATATAACAAACCAATCACAAACACTATAGAGTAGGGCAATGATGGTATACAAATAAACAACACAGTGCTTTATGATTTTCTGGAAGTTTAGCAATTTTCAAATACACAAATTTAATAATCAAATGTAAAAACACTGTAGTCTTCATTGTGTGTGTATATATACACACAAATACAATTGATCTCGCTTAGAGCTAGAAACGTCATTTGGTATGCCAGAATACTTAAGTTTAAGCTGAAATGAAATGCTTACACAGTCCAAGGCCCTACAATCACACTTAAATAATAAAGATGTTGGTAACTTTATGGTAAACTCTTGCAGTGGCTCCACAAATCACAAGTGTTTTTAAATGTGGCCAATTATAATACCAGTTCAACATTGCAGATCATGCAATATCGATGCTGGAATTAATGATTGCGCAGCCTAAATTTATATTGCCACTATATAGCTATGTTTCCATCTAAGGCTGCACAATATCATTAATTTCAGCATTGGCTGGTATTATAATTGGCCACATTTAAAAACACTTGTGATAGACGCATTACAAGATGTATACAATGTTGAGTTTGTATTATAATTTATCATTTTTGCATGTATTGATTGTTTTTAAAATACTCACAACACATTCAAATACAGAAATACACCGCAAATAGCACAGACCACAACAAAAATGTGTTGGTGAAATTTATAGATTGTTTACTTTATTAGATTCTATGGAGATTCACTCCAGCTGCAGAATCACCCCAATTGATCAAACATTATAAATTCTTTCCAAATAGACATATTAAATAATGCTGGGCAATATAGCTCTTAGATTAATATGTATAGAGTAAAAAAAAAGTCCAGAGTTTTAACATAGTTAGTGACATAAATTTTATCGCGATTCAATATATTATCATTTATCAGCCCAGTCCTAATATTAAGTTATTTGGTACAATTGTATTCATATCACAATATATATATATTTCAAAATTAAAAAATATTGCAATGCTAGATTTTTCTAATATTGTGCAGCCCTAACTTAAGCATGAATTAACATCCTGTTGGAGTCCTGGCTTATTTACTATCTGAGAATCTAAGACAGCCCTGTAAAGCATCGATATTCATTTGCCCTTCTCACCAAGCAAAACTTGAATGACGGAAACAATCAAGAATTATGATGCACTGATGTTTGCTTGTTAGTCACAAGTTACGTATTCTTACTGTAAGGCTGTAAACGGGGAATGTTGCAAAGTAGGCTTGAGAACTTGACTTGATGCTCTTTGAGAAGCCAACATTTCTCTTCAAAGATTCCTAGTACCCATCGAGTGTAGACCCCGAGAGATGGCAGGCATGTTCCCAAAATCATTGCCTTTTCAATCTGTAGTGTGACGCAGGAGTCATTAGCATGGCCTGCTGGGCAGAATGCTTTCAAAAGGAGGACAGGACGTAATGCATAGCTTGTCTGTCAATACTGAGCTGACTGTTTAAATGAAGCATAAATAATTAATCATATCAGGCCGATAACAGGTGCTGGAGTTTTTTTTTTTTTTTTTTTTATCACTCCTAGTTGCATTGCATTCAAAACAGGGTGTCTGAAATTTGCAGCAAATGACTTAACTGATACGGATGTTTCAGTGGCTGATGCTGATAACCAGAAAGTGAGTTGGCAGATGGCCTACATGGGCAGCTGCCTTTTAAGGGAGTGACTGATTTAGAGCACGGGCAGCATACAAATTGAGCTTCACTGATTTTTGTAGTGTTCATATTTTTGTTCATAATCACCATTTTGTTGCATTAGAAAATGGGAAGTATTCTTGTAGGAAGGCTTGATGTTTGAAGTTCAAAAGCATCTGAAGGAAAATTACAAGTCATTAACTTTGGCTAAACAGTCTAATTGAATTAATTAATGAGTATTTTCACTCCAAGGTCGATGCTTGATGTTAGATGTGAAAGAAGAAAATCCATACAGTTGTTTTGTGATATTTAAGGAAGCATCAATAGTTAATTATAACAATAATTGTATGTTTTTATGCTTTGGTAGTCTTAATGACGTTTTAATTAAATGAGTTCGTTTGGCACAAACAGACAATTCATTCAATTCCTATCCAGACTGACTGTGGATCAATTTCACAACATTACAGCACTGCAGAGGAAATTGAGTTTTGTATGATTCGTGTTACTTCCAAGTGATTTCCTGAGAAAGTCATTTTTGGTTACTTGTCATTTATCATCATTCATTATTCATTAGTCACAAGGTCTGATTTTCACTGAAATTCACATTTGTAAAAAAAAAAAAAAAAGAAAAGAAAGACATTGATCTTATGTTTTGTTTTGGAAAGACAGGCCTTTATTTAGCTGTTTATTTATAGACGCATTAACATTTTTCACTCAACAATATAAGTTTTATATTGCTGTCACAGTTTCTGCTCTTGATTAAAATAGATCAAGCAAGACTCTCCTCACCACTTTGGAGCTAATCTCACCTTTAAATGAGACAAATACACACTTCCTCCAAAGCAGGCCTTAACCTTGTGCTCATTATCTTTCATTAGACTTGAATCTGTTTCCCTGCTTTCACACGTTATTTTATCATCATTCTGCTTCGTTTAAATTACCTACTTTCTGTAGCTGCTGACCTTAATGGAAGAAAAGCAATGGTGTTAATAACCACAGGTGAATGAGGAAAAAAGGTGTTATTGGCACAGTTTTTTTTAAAGGTTTGCAAATTAGCATATGTATGTAGGCCTGTCATAATAATCAATATATCGACTTTTCTGCACAACACATGAACGTGACCTCAATAATTTTTGGTGATGCAATATATATCGCCCATAAATAAAAAACAAATATGTTTAAAAACCAAGCAATATTTTAACTAATTGCACAACATCTATATCTCTACTCGAGGTGTTCGTGTCAGTATGGTTACAAAAAACACTATAGTATTTTACTATAAATTACTTTAACCCACTGGTCCTACTGCACCTAACCTGGTCTGAGCTGGGATTGAACCGATGATTCTTTGCATGGGAGTCAGTTGCTTTAACAAAGAGGTTAAAGACCTCTATCATCTGTCGATCAAGCAACTCAAAATATAATTTGTTCTTTGTGTACTTGCATTATTATATAATGCCAGAATGGCAATATAATATCACAAGTGGCATAAAATGGTCTTAAAATTACAATAATATCACAATATATTTTGGTGTGATTTATATCTTACAACAAAAACAGATATCATGAAAGGCCTATATGTATAAAACAGAGTATTAGCTCAATTTCATACTCTAATGTGCAGTAATGAGAAGTTTGTCAGGATTTGGCCTTTGGGATGTTCTAGCTGTATGACAGTTTTTCTCTTAAGGGGATTGAATGTGTTTCTCTGCAGTGCCCAGGCCTTGTGCACGGCTGGCCTCCATCCATCTGTATCTAACCTCTGACAAGCCTCAGCCTGATCTCAGGGTCTGGAGATCATCAGCCTTGAGCCACAGATTTCTTTTGAACTCCGATTTCATTTGAAGAGATGAAAAGCAGAGATTTCCACTTCGCTTGCTCCTTGTTTCAGACGGAAAAGATCTGTGTTGGTGCTTTTCTTCACGTCTAAAGATTGCGTGTCAGATATTTGTATGTGTTTGGTTGCATGTGTTTTTGAGTGGAGGTGAATTCTTTCAAATCCTCTTTATCATACCCACTGTGAAATGTAGGTCGCCATTAAGACCCAATGTACTTAAACCAAAATCAAAGAAGAGTTAAAAACTGACATCATTAAAAAGGCCAAAATTACATTTGGTTCAGCTGTTAGTGTATGAGTTTCTCTGTTCAGTCAAAATACAAACCATGAAGAACTGCTTTAGTGTTATTTAAATTAAAAGCAACACTGATCTTCTGTTAATAATGTAATTTTTAAATTGAGAAATGGTCTAGATGTTTCCTTATTTCTTTGGTTTTTAAACAAATTTAGTTGTCCATTGTAATTTTTGTGACTGTTTTTGTAATCAGGCTTTAAAAAATGCATAAAAAGATTAGTATTTATCCACCTATATATACCTGTTATCAGCTTCTAAAAAGAATGTAATGGGACTTCACATTACAGAGCTCGTGCCAATATTCACATTGCAATTTTCAGTTGCTTAAAGGGACAGTTCACTCAAATATTTAAATGTATTCCCCCTCAAGAGCTTCCAAATCTTTCATTTTTTTGTTGATCTATTAAAAATTAAAGAAGATATTTTAAAGAAACCCGCAACCATTGATCTCTGTGGTTGCAGGCTTCCAGCTTTCTTTAAATTATCTAAGTTGACAGAAGTTTCAGTTTTTCTTGAACTGTGCCTTTAGCCATTGTTTTCTCACTGCTGCATTTTTATTTATATTAGTTTTGACATGCAGCTCATATTTACATATTGTAGTGCAAGTGATATCAGGACGTTGATCTGCTAATTTCAACCTCCTTTCACCTGCCTGCCTCTCTGAGTGGCGATTGAAGCTGACGATCCTGCTTTGAGATTGCTTGGGTAACGTTTTTGGTGATATTCATAGAGAGTGAATGAGTTTACGTGCTGCTGAAAGTAAACATTGTTCAGAGAAAACACTAAATATAATCAGTGCATAAAATGCTTAATTACAAAGATGATCAAGAAAAAGTGTGTTCTCTGTCATTGTGACTATGCTGCAAACGCTGGTGTGTAGGTCTAAATCACAGAGAATACAACGGGTGTCTGCGGGAGCTGAGAGAGGATCATGTGAGCTCTACTGATGCTCCTATTGGCTGTCGCTCAAGAAAGTTGCTCTTCATTTGTATAAAGTTGAAGAATTCTCAAATTTGTTGCGTCACTCGACACACCCACTATGTAAAAAAAAAAATGCATTATTTTCCTTTTTTTTCCGGAAGCTGGGGTGCCAGAAAAAAAAGTAAAATAACAGCTATTAAATTTAGTGGAAATTTAAATATAAGGACATTTCTGTAGTTTAACGTCTGTTATTTTACTGTAATTTTTTGTAATTTAATGTTTGTTATTTTACTGTAAATTTATCTAAGTTAGTGTTTGTTATTACAGTAAAATTCTGTAATTTAACGTTTATTTTACTGAATTTTTTTGTAATTTGTCCCTTATTTTATGGCAATTTTCTGTAATTTAACAGCCGTTATTTTACTGTAATTTTCTGTAATTGAACAGCCATTATTTTACTGTACATTTTTGTTATTTAACGTGTTATTTTACTGTAAATTTCTGTAATTTAACATCTGTTATTTTACTGTAAATTGCTGTAATTTAACATTTGTTATTTTACTGTAAATTTCTGTAATTTAATGATTGTTGTTTAACTTAAAATTTCTGTAATTTTACGTCTGCTTTTTTATTGTTAATTTCTGTTATTTAACGG
>CAIGQZ010010775.1:2730405-2757128 GCA_903798205.1 Danio tinwini
TCTCTCTCTCTCTCTCTCTCTCTCTCTCTCTCTCTCTCTCTCTCTCTTTCTCTCTTTCACACACTCTAGACATTTGACCTGCTGAGGTGTTTGTGTGGTAACTTTTCCTTTCCTCTCAGCTGTTAAAGCAATACTTGTGGATCCAGACACGAGCGTGCCTGAGGTGCAAGTTTTCTCCACCGTGTAACCTGTGAAATTACCTGTGAAAACCATGTATTATTAGCATATAGACTGTAACAGTGACTGCTCTTCCTGCATCACTCATTGGTAAACAGCACTTTAATTTCTAAAGCCAATCGCAGCCCTTTCTGTTGAGCAGGTTAAGACAATGACCAATCATAGGGGTGTAAGACCTCGTTTAACAGCGCTCAAAAAGCAAGCAGGATAATTTTTAGATTAGTTTATTTGCTATAAACGCTCATGCTGTTTTCTGTGCATGTATTGGACTTTTGTTTGATACATTCATACATATATTGATACATTTTCTTTGAGCAGGTAAAATTAAAGGTACAGTTCATATATCGTACTGCTTGTATTAAAGGACAAAATTGTATTACAAATAGTAAATAAATATTAATATATTTATAGATTTTAATAAAAAAAAATTGTATGTTGTGAAGAAAAAAATCCAATTGTGTATGGAAAGCATCGTCAATGCACAGTGAATCGAGATTCATCAGAGCAGACGTTTTTCTATACTTTCATTGTCCACTTTTGGTGAGCCTGTGCGAATTGTAGCCTCAGTTTCCTGTTCTAAGCTGACAGGAGTGGCACCCGGTGTGGTCCTCTGCTGCTGTAGCCCATCAGCCTCAAGGTTGAACATGTTGTGTGTTTAGAGATGCTCTTCTGCATACATCGGTTGTAACGAGTGGTTATTTGAGTTATTGTTGCCTTTCTATCAGCTGGAACCAGTCTGGGCATTCTCCTTTGATCTCTGGCATCAACTAGGCATTTGTGCCCACAGAACGCTCACTGGATATTTTTTTTCTGACCATTTTCTGTAAGCCCTAGAGATGGTTGTGTGTGAAAATCTCAGCAGTTTCTGAAATACTCAGACCAGCCCGTCTAGCACCAACAACCATGCCATGTTCAAAGTCACTTAAATCACCTTTATTCCCCATTCTGATGCTCAGTTTGAACTGCAGCAGATCGTCTTGACCATGTCTACATGCCTAAATGCATTGAGTTGCTGCCATGTGATTGGCTGATAAGAAATTTGAGTTAACGAGCAGTTAACTGTGAGTCCATTTACTAACATGAACTAATTATGAACAATACTTGTACAGCATTTATTAATCATAGCTCAACATTTACTAATGCATTATTAACATCCAAATTCATGCTTGTTAAAATTGATGTACTGTGAGTTATCATGAGCTAGTAATAATAACTGTATTTCATTTAAGGTTAACTAACATGATCAAATACTGTAATAAATGTATTGTTCATTATTTGTTCATGTTAGTAAATTCATGAACTAATACAACCTTATTGTAAAGTGTTACCAATAACTTAATAAATAAGTTTAATAGAATTTTACTTTTCCTTACAGCAAATAATCCTGTCAAGATGTGCATGCTGCTTTAGACATGAGCTCACAAAATAAAATCAGGTCGGGTTTAATTGGTAGTGTGCTGAAAATACAGGCCATAGTGTAATAAATGGTTTTAGGTGCAGGAAGAATTGGTCTGCCATCCAGGTGGACTTGCTGCTAATGTATAAAATTAGTTTTGTGAGAGAGAAGGCACATGAATATCAGGTCTGTGTCCTTGCGGAGGATCTATAACTGTAATTGGGTAAATTAGCGAGAAGTAGCTAGCTTCAGGGTTCTTCATTTCTGTTTCTTTAAGAGATAATTTTACAGCTAATCCATCACACAGCTATAATGTTTGTTTGAACACTGCTCATGCTTCAACCTTTGTCTTTTGTTACAATTTAAAATGCATTCTGTGGAAGTGCTGCAATTCTATCGGACAATAACTAAAACACATCCTGCAGGTGCACAGCTCGATGCATGAGTGCTAAAACACAATAGATGCTTTGAGTCATACAGCCATTTATTTTCCCATAAGGCCATCTTGTCTCCTGTCTGTCCTCTCAGGGATTGAGGACAATAAAAGTTCACACTACTTTTTTTTGTGGCTGCTTGATAAGTACTTGTGAATAAATACTCATCAAATGTCTTAAGATTTTTTTTTAAGAAATGTGAGTAAAGTCTTGTTCATACACTCTCAGAAATAAAGGTACAGAAGCTGTCTCTGGGGCAGTACCTTTTCAAAAGGTACATATTTGTACCTGAAGGGTCCATACCTCAAAGGTACTTTTTAGGTACATTTGGGTACTAATATGCATCTTTGAGGTACCATTGTGGACTGTTTAGGTGCACATATGTACCTTTTGAAAAGGTACCGTCCCAGAGACAGCTTCTGTACCTTTATTTATGAGAGTGTACCAGTTAGAATAAATATTAGCATCCACGCCAAAACAGAATAGCATGCTTTTTATTACAAGCAGCAACTTTAGTTTTGTTAAATGGTGGCTTTAAATGTGCCAGCTCTTTAAATTTGTATTAACTGTGACTTGAATTATTGTTTTTATTCTTTAGAGAAACAATGTAGAGCTGAAGTTTTAGAAACTACACATACTCGAGCATACATTAAAAAAAAGAAAAAATTAAATGATTTTTTGTATGTTTTAAGTTATAATAGCAAAAGTTTTGGTTGTGCATTAATTTGACAAAAAATAATAATGAAATTTAACTATTTAATAGTTAACATTTTTACCCTATTTTGATTGCAGCTCTACAAACTCTGTTATATAAAACGTAATCTACATTAAATCATAATCCCAGAAACATTAAGACAAAAACACTGCATCAGTTCTTATAAAATAATGTTATGAAATTTGAAGTTGTTGCATTTTTTACTGATGCCGCATTAAACAAAATCTAAAAAATAAAAATGAGAAAATGTGTAAAATGAAAAAAAAACGAATATAAACATTACATAAACATTCAATGAACATTTACAGACAAAAACATTGAATCAGATCAAATTTGAAATTGTTGCAGTTTTAGCTAATGCAGCCATTAAAAAACTCTAAAAATAAATTATAATAATATAAAGGTGTAAAATGGAAAATAAATGAATATCAACATAAAAAACATGAAACATTTAAAGACAAAAACATTGAATCAGATCTTATTAAAACATTTTATGGAGTTTAAAATTTTTTGCTAATAATAATTTTTGCTAATAAAAACAAATAATTTTTTTTGAAAATGTGTAAAATGGTGGAAAAAAATATACAAATGCCATTAAAAATATATAAGCAAGGCAAGTTTATTTATATAGCACATTTCATACACAGTCGCAATTTAATGTGCTTTACATAAACAGGAATAAAAGAGACAAGTGTAAGAACTAAAACAAAAAAGTAGAAAACAGATTAAAATGTATTAAAACAGGTTGTAAAAGAATGAAAAAGAAAAGAAAGACATAGTAGTGCAATGTCAGACATAGCACAGTGCTCATTCAGTAAAGGTAAAGCTATAAAATAAAATAAAAAAAGCTATCTAAAATATAAAAATGAGAAAATATGTAAAATGGAAAATATAAACATTATATAAACACTTAATAAACTTTTAAAGACAAAAACATTGAATCAAATCTTATTGAATAATGTTATGAAGTTTGACATTGTTGAATTGTTAGCTATCGTTAAAGAAATATATAAATAAAAACGGGAAAATGTGTAAAGTGAAAAAGAAATAGATATCAACAAAATAAACATTGAATAAACATTTAAAGGCAAAACAATGAATCAGATCTTGTTGAAAAATGTTATGAAGTTTATAATTGTTGAATTCAAATAAAAAATTTTTTTTTTTAAATGTAAAAAGCAAATGAAAAGGCCCTTTGCTTAGCTGCTGATCTTCTAAACATGCAGTAGTAGCACAAATCTCTCGAAAGAATAAAAAAACCGCAAACCGATGCATGGCAGACGGCTGCAGTTTCCTTAAGATGTGGGTGAACTGATTTAGCATGTTTTAAGTGTTGCTAGCAGCTGCTCAAGTGTGAAGTTGTCTATGCCCGTAGATCAAGTGGGTGTGAAAATTCAGCACGTTGACAGGTGTGCAAACACTACAGTGTTGAACTCAGTAGGGCAACTATTAACACGCTATCATGCATATTTACCTTATGCTTTACTCCGCATCATCAAATCAAATTTCATTAAAGTTTGAGGTCAGCAATGCATAGTTTTCCACTCCATATGCAGTGTAATGTGTGTGTTTAGAGTTGTGTAAGAATGCTAGACTGGCAGCCAGAGGCAGCGCTGCATTCGAAGTGGCAAATCATGTGATACAAACATTGTTACATCTGGATATTTGTGTCAGTTTTTCAGCTATAATCAAATGTCAGCTCTCGCTTTTGCACCATTTAGACTTTTTATTGCATTAATTATTAGTCTGATACGTTTATTGATCTTGAATAGTATTTAATTTTCCCACAACACGCATATTAAACAACATATCAACACAGTACATAGCTTCAAACATACTCACACCCCATAAAGAGGAAAAAAAATAAATAAATGAATAAATAAATAAGATAAGTTAAATTATATTGGGAAATTGGGGGTAAACTTTCACTTAGGATATAGTAACCCCTGAGCATTTAGTGTAGGATAGAAAAGGCTGTCAAACCTCATAAAACATTTTTCTAGAGACTCGGATGGTGTATTTAAGGTGCTCGAGTTGAAGATGTCATAACATTTCTAATATCCAGTGGTTGAGGGGGATTGGTGGGTTTGCTTTTTTTCCACCTGAAAAGAATTAGGCATTTGGCCAACAATGAAGAGAAGGCAATGATTTCTAAATGATTGTTACATTATTTATTTGTGTTTTTTTTATATTTGCTTTGCTTTAGGGCTGGGCGATTTGGCCTAAAATCAAAATCTTGATTAATTGAACATTTTAACTCGATTACGATTAATGAATGATTATTTAATTTGTTTATTTATTTTGCCCTCATAGTTCACTGACAGGTTTTGTATAGTAAATAAGCTCACATATTACATGTGAGAGATTTCTAAATGAAGGGTGCAGTACTTGATTATAAAATAATTGAAGGAAACCCACACTACAGTATGTACTATCTATGACTATTTATTGAACATCAGCGTTGAACAACTGAAATTAAAACACACATTGCCTAAAACTAACTTCTTTTATTAAAAAAAAAGTGTATAACAAAATAAACAAAATTTGTAAACAAAATAAATAATTTTCAATGTTTTTCGTATTAAAAGTAGAAAATAAGCAGTATCTTTTCTAAATAAAATAACTCTTGCATAACATGTAAGTAATAATTTAAACAGTGCATTTCTTGCATCTTCTGTAAACAAATGTTTTAATTGAAATAAAAATTTTGATAGAAAATATGCATCTCTGGCGCAGATTGTAATCATCGAGCAGGGTCACGTAACTCCTGGAAAACCGTAACTCCTGACCTGGAAAAATTTGGTTGATTATTGGTTCTGAATGTCAATTTCGATTACTTTTACAATTAATTTCTCAGCCCTATTTTGTAAGATTTCTTTCAAATGCTCACAATGGCGGCTTTAATTTTATCAGACATACAGTAAAAAAACATAATATAATATAGGGATTTTTATTTATTTATTTATTTTTATCAGAATTAGAATTTACCATCCGTTTTAATATATTTATTTATTCCTGTGATGGTAAAGCTGAATTTCCGACAGCTTTTCAGTCTCCAGTGTTACACGATCCTTCAGAAAATCATTCTGATATTCTATTTGGTGTTTAAGAAATATTAATTATATAATGCAGTGGTCCCCAACCTTTTTACCGCCGCGGACTGGTCAACGATTGACAATTATACCCAGGGGGTGGGGTGGATGTACATAGATTCCTAGGCGACCATCAACCATTTTCTCAGAGGATGACAAGCTGCCAACACACTACTGCAACAAAAGTAGTTTTATTTATGGTAAAAAATTTAAACATTGCAGTGTTTAGGTGTTCTGTGTTTCTCTGAGATAATTGGTCTACCGAAATGTTTATATTCCATACAAAATATGAAGCTGATTCGTCCGTTATTGTCACTTGACTCGCAGTGTGTTTGCGGCATTATGAAGATGATTTCAACTAGATGTGCAAGCCACGTGTCTCCATTGGAAACAACAAACTAGTTTGTTGATAAGTGAACGACCGCCGTCATTTGCGATCTCCATCAGTTGATCTTCTTGCACAGATATGCTGGATTTACCTGATTTGTTGACACGTTGTGGATCAATTCCTTGGTATTTTATGGTTTTTTTCTCCTTTGCAAAGAAACTTTCGACATCTGTTTCTTACCTATTTTGCTAGCTTGTGGGTTAAATGTGTAGCGCTTAAGTGACCAAGATGTAACCGAGAGAATATGGTGTATATATGAGATTTACGGTAATAAAAGATTTTTTCAAAATAAAAGTTCAGACTCCATAAAATGGAATTAATTCATTGTTTGTTTGTTGCGGCCTGGTACTAATAGATCCCCGGACCAGTACCGGTACGCGGCCCAAGGGTTGGGGATCACTGATATAATATAATGCATTTAACCAAACACTGAAAAACCTTAATATTTTTGTTGAAACTGAGATTCTGGGGCGAGACGGTGGCACAGTGGATAGCCCCAGCTGGGTCAGTTGGCATTTCTGTGTGGAGTTTATATGTTCTCCCTGTGTTGGCGTGGGTTTCCATTGAGTGCTCCGGTTTCCTCCACAGTCCAGTCCATCTGACACAAACATGCAAATATGTGTCTCTCCACATCAGATACATCAAAATGACGTGAGCATGTTTGTTTTTGAGATGCTAGATGGTGCTCGTGGGAGCTTGTTGACTGTATAGTACGCCGGCCGTTATGTTTTGTGTGTTTATGTAATGATGAAATGAGGGAGTTAGATGTCAGATGCGTAGCGTGCCCCCGCAAGCCTGTGGAAATTACCCTGATAAGGCCCCGTTTCCTGTTTGTGAAGCTCTCAGACATCTCCATTAAAGGCCAAACTTGATAAACACCAGGTCTGGGAGAGAGCGGAATGTTGGAGATCGACAGCTAAGTCAGCAAGACTTGAGTTACTGGAAATATATGCTACACACACACACACACATATGCATACTGTACTTAAACACTCACACACACACACTAGAGTGTTGGGCATTAGTGCTAATACTCTGACTAGACAGAGAAAAAAAAACATGGATTGTGAGCTTGCTTTCTTGTCTGAAGATGAAACATGTGCATGAGTGTTGTTTTTTTAATCCTGTTTGTTTTGTTTGTTTTGTCACAGGTGCTGGAGAATCGGGGAAGAGCACCATCGTAAAACAGATGAAGTGAGTGAATGATGTTTTCTCTCTTCAGATTCTTTGACTTTCTTTAAGATGTGTTTCTGAGTACCAGCTGTTGATGCTGGTGTGGATGTTATGAGAGGGAACAGCTGCAAAGCTGCAATGAAAATCATGTTAAAAAGGAAAAATTTGCCCTTGCACACACTTACTCATCTGTTTATATGGCACATTGGGCGTTTTTTTTTTTTTTTTTTGGTGCCTTCACTGTTTAATGAACTTAATGGTGCTGTTACACAAAGCCCAGAGCTCCAACTCTAGATTAGGGCTCAGAATTAGGGCTACACGATTCTGGCTAAAATGAGAATCACGATTTTCATTCATTCATTTATTTTCCTATCAGCTTAGTCCCTTTATTAATCTGGGGTTGCCATAAAGGAATGAACCGTCGACTTTTCCAGCATATGTTTTACGCAGCGGATGCCCTTCCAGCTGCAACCCATCACTGGGATACATCCATACGCACTCATTTACACTCATACACTAATGACAATTTTAGCTTACCCAATTCACCTATAGTGCATGTCTTTGGACTTGTGGGGGGAAACCAGAGCACCCGGAGGAAACCCACACAAACACAGGGAGAACATGCAAACTCCACACTCCAAACAGCCAGGACTTGAACCAGTGACCTTCTTGCTGTGAGGTGATCGTGCTACTAGCGTGACGCCCCAATCACGATTTTTATTATTATTATTATTTTTTGCTTAAAATCAAGATCATGATTTTCTCACGATTCTTTAGATGTAAATTAAAGGTTAATTTGAGTAGGCTATTATTACTGTTAATTCTCACACATGGTAAAACAACACTAATAATAATAGGCCTATGTGTAAGTCTACTGCTGGTTAAAATGCTAAATTTTGTATAGACTTGGAATGGTGGACTTGAATAGACTTTAAATTAGTCCTGGTCATTAATGCACAGTAAAGTAATGACATCAGAATATAATTATTCATAATTCTAAAGTTGAGTTGTTATGTTTGAGACATATGCTTGGTATTTGCCATTGACAACAAAACAACAAAAAATTTTACTTCATTTTTTATACAACCTGTAGTATATTCAACGTTGCATAGGCTAGAAGAGTAATAAAAAATACTCTATCATAATCATAACTCTAAAATGCGATATGATCATTTAAATGATGTGCACACTATCGGTTTCCTTTTTTACTGCAGAGTGCACTTATTATGGCTGCCATCACTCTGAGAGAAAAAAAAAGTATATTGAAATCATACTTCCTGCGCGACTCCTAAACAATCACTTTATACTTCTCCGGCGCAGCCTGCGCATGGACACATAGCCCTCGCCGGGTCCGTCGCTGACGTGCACTTGTCAAAAAAGTAACTACACGTTGCAACGGCGTGTAGTGCAGGCACTGTGATTGATTGGCTTGGTATCACTGACAAGTGTGGGTGGGACCGAGAGCCACACGAACCAGTTGAAGCGAGTGTTTACAAGTGTTAAGTCCCAAGAAGTAGCTCCAGATGGAAAGTTTTGTTTTGTTTACCTTATGATTAAAGTTGTTGCACGTCCGCTGGTTCCTCCCTCAAAATGAGCGAGTTTGAGCTACTTCTACATTAAGGTAGTGTTCATAAAAACAAAACACAAATGAAGAAAATCAACACAGAGGAACATAACCTACTGCCAAATAGCTTTTCAGAAGTGTTATTTCTGAGCAAGAGAAACAGCACGCAGAATTAGAAATGCAGGACAACGCGCAATGTATGCGCCGTAGGTCATGGCGATCACTCGACGCAGAAGTGTAAACCGGCTTAAATCTGCCCATCCGGTGAACGTTTTGCAGTGAAAACTGGTCACATGGCAACAATTTTATGCACTCGCACAAATGCTCCCAAATATATTTTGAGGTTGCATAAATAAAATTTCGAGCGCAAATGCGACCAAAACAGTTGCATTTCGAGCCCTGTGTAGACTATAAACATTAAGCTCTGAATGCAAACTGGAGGTGGATTTTATGCTGAGAAAACCAACATGAATTGGTGAAGTCCGGTATGGGATGTAGTTTCCATTTTTACAAATAATTGTTCTCTTTCTCTGCAATCTCTGTTCTGTTTCACAGTAACAGAAAACCAATGCCAAAAAAGTCTGCTAGTAAAGAATGTGCTGTAGCACCCCTTATGGAAGCTCAGAGAATGCAACCTATGTGCATTTTGACACATTTCAGAACTAAATTATATTGAAAGTCATTGTAGGATATGTGTAAATATTATTTTTAAGGCTTTAGACATAAAGCTTGTCTCTCCAAGCTAAATGAGAACCATACCTTTGTAATTGTAGCCTTAACACTGATAAATCCTATACATGTGCATAACTTGTCATACACACTGACTTAAACAGCTTTGTCTGTGTGTGGGTGTGGGTGTGGGTGTGTGTGGGTGTGTGTGTGTGTGTGTGGGTGTGGGTGTGTGGGCCCCTGGCAGCAGTTAATACTGTTTATCTGACCTTGACCTCTGCTGCTTCCCCTACGCCTCTGCTTCCCAAAGCACTTTTACACACTAATCACTCTGATGGAAAAGTGTTTACTACATATATGAGATTACTTACTATCTCATTACTGAAAGCTTCCAGACACAGCTTTGATCACAGAATCGCAGCACTCATTTTGTAATTTAATTATGTAATTTAATTTCTAATAAATTTATTAGAAAATTGTTCTAGAAAATATTTGTTCCTATATCAGAGAAAGTAGTCATTTTTTCAGAGTGTCTTTGGTTTCTTGGCTTTATACTAGATTGCAAAGGGTTTCCTCTCATCCACAGGAGCCAGAGCTGACAATACTATTATTAAAACAATCTCTATAGATTTGCTGGCAGACAAGATCCACAGGACAGTTCACATCAGCACTTCAAATCAATTCAGTGGCTACATTTCATCCGCTGCAAAAGCCTGGAGATATTAATACATTTTTTATTACATCTGGATACTTCTGGCAGGCTTTGAGCAAACATCTAATGTCAGCTCTTTTTTTTGTGCCAACCTGACTTTGTTCTCAGTTGTATTATTTATTTGCGTTTATATTTGCTTTACGTAATATTTAACATTATTGGATGTAATTGACATGATATGTATTTTTTGCAACATGAATAAATGCTAACGTTTGTGCTTGGGTTTTAATTGCTGTAATTATTTTTACGAAGACACTAATATAAGTGTAATATAAAACTTTAATATATAAATCAAATGTGGTTTTTGTTATATTTTTTTATTTTTGCAATTGCAGTTTTTTTTTGCAGCCATTCAGTTTTCAAAGACTGAAAATCTTTCAAATATTGTGATCAAATTCTAATCAAAACAATGATGACACTGAAAATGTTTTTATAAAAACTGATTTGTTTATTTATTTATTTACTTATTTATCTCTTGAAATTATAGAATATTCTAAATAAAAGCAATTAACAGGATTTTTTGGATATTGTAATGGTTATATTATATTAAATATAATATTACAATATTACATACATCAATAGTCATTTTTTTAAATAAAGCAATAAATATAATAATAAATATATCATTTTAATAACTTTACTAAATAAAAACAGCAATTAATTTCAATTGTAAAAAATATAGGATTTATTTTTTATTGGAGCTCATTAAATATTTCTAATCAGAACAAAGAAGACACTGAAAATATTTATATTGAAGCTGATTTATTTATTTATTTTTCTCTCTGAAGTCTTAAAAATATAGTTTAAAATAAAAGCAATTATTAGGATTTTTTGTTGTAATAAAATCATACAAATATTTTTAGAAGTATAGCATTAAATATATTTTAATAACTAATAAAAACAACAATTTATATGAATCATAAAAATAAAACAATAATTTGGAGCTCACTAAATATTTCTTATCACAATCATGAAGACACTGAAAATATTTTTATTCAAACTGATTTATGTATTTTTCTCTCTGAAATCTTGGAATTATACAGTAGAAAGTTCAAAATAATAACAATTATTAGGATTTTTGTTACTGTAATAAAATCAAACAAATAGTTGTAGAAATATAGCAATAAATACAATAAATATAAAATTTTAAATAACTTTAAATAACCACAAATAACAAAAAAACTGCAATTTCTTTTAATAATAAAATAAATTGAAATAATAAATAAATGCACACACAGACAATCTCACATTAAAACAATTTAAATAAAAATTGAATGTACGCCGCTAAATATTTCATACAACACTGATCAATTGAGCATTTGTGTCTTCTCTGCAGGATTATCCATGAGGACGGCTACTCAGAGGAAGAGTGCAAGCAGTATCGAGCGGTGGTCTACAGTAACACCATCCAGTCCATCATGGCCATCATTAAAGCCATGGGCAACCTCAAGATCGAATATGAGGACAGCGCCAGAGCGGTGAGTACACACTGCATTCCCTCAGCAAATAAATCACACACATCCACTGTACAGTAATACATACACAAACACACACTTAGATTATCTCAGAGGCCCTCCAGAGTCAGATGATCCTGCTCTGTAGCCAGATTTTTGACTGTGGGCATGAAGTCTGATTAGTTTTCCTGCTACTGTTCAAAAATGCGGGATAGTAAAATTAAACTAGTTCAGGGTCATGTTCACTATAGACACCAAGCAGATGCATTTTCATGGTAAAGAGCTGGATTTAGAAAAACACAACCTCTTGAAAGCTCAAATTGTTTAATGTGTAAGCGATGATGTACAGGTAAATATCAGCACATGCTTTGCACTGCAAAAAATAATAATTTATGCTAAACATAAGGCAGAATTGAAGTCAGTGTTTTATTGTAGATCTGTGTTAAAATAGAATGTTCTCGATTTTAATGGATCCTCGTTTTAATGGAACGAAATTGTTTTGGCTGTTTTTAGTCAATGCAAAAACAAAACATGATGAAATATTATTTGTAGCTTACCTACTATTCAAAAAGTCTTTATGCCTTTGATTTAAAACAAAGTCTTAAATTCTGTCAAGAGCTTTATAGAAAACCTGCATTTTCAGCAGCAGTCGAAGGATCATCCAAAAGCATTTTAATAGTCTGGTTTGCTGCTTAAGAGACATTTCTTATTTTTATCAATGTTAAAAATAAATGTGCTGCTTGCTTAATAATTTTGTGGAAACTGTAATGCATTTTCATCAGGATACCTTGATGAATGGAAAAGTTCATCAAAAGTGCAGCATTTATTTGATGTAAAAGTGTTTTGTAACATTATAAATGACTTGACTTTCACTTTTTGATCAGTTTAATGCATTCTTTTTGGGTAGAAGTATAAACTTCCAAAAATAATTATAACAATTCTACTTATCCTATATGGAGCCAGATTAGTTTACGAAAATAAAACACAATTCACATTTACAAAGTCCAATTCGTAAGTTCAAAGCACAATTTGTAAATACAGAAATCCAATTTGTGATTTCAGAGCACGATTCATAAATATACAAATCCAATTCGTAAATTGAACACAATTCATTCGTTCATTTTCTTTTGGGCTTAGTTTCTTTATTAATCAGGGGTCGCCACAGTAGAATGAACCGCCAACTTATCCAGCATATGTTTATGCAGTGGATGCCCTTACAGCTGCAACCCATCCCAAACTCCCAAACACTCTCATACACATACATACACTATGGACAATTTAGCTTACCTAATTAACCTATAGCACATGTCTTTGGACTTGTGGGGGGAAACCGAAGTCCTCGGAGGAAACCCTCGCAAACACAGGGAGAACATGCAAACTACCTGTAATAATTCAATTAATTTGGCAAATATTCATGATTTTTACTTGTGAATTCACAAAATGTGTTGAGATTATGAATTGTGTTTTGAATTTACAAATCAGATTTTGTAAATGTGAATGGTGCTGTGCGTGTATGAACTTTGTTGCAAATGTATTATTTTTGAGACTGATTTGGCTTCATAATCCTACTTTTTTTTTCCAATATAGTGTGGACTTTTTTTCCTCTCAGAATATACTTTTGCAGTGTTACTTCCATAAATTGCATTGCATTTACTAATCAGATTAAAATCTACCTTCTGTGGGCTCATTCACACAGGACTCATCTTTACTTCTAAGAACGCAATACACAATGGTTCCGAATGGTCTGAAAAAAAGCACAGCATAAAGCAAGAGGGTATACGCACTCACAAAGCTCTTGTAAACACAAACTTGCAATTGTTGCCTCGCCTCCAAGCTCTTCTGTTTGGTCCACTGCCATGGAACTTACAGGAATGAGAAACACTGCATGTGAAAGTTGAAGTTTTTTTACCTTCACACACATCTTAAAAACATAGCAGATCAAAAGTCGCGAGACACAAGCATAACGGTCACACATATCCGTCAAGCTCACGTTTACATTAAAACAACAACAGAAAAGAAGAGCATTGGAGAAGAAAAGTGCATTCTGTGAATGGCTCCTGTGTCTTTTAAATCCGAGAAATCTGAGAAAGAAACAAAATAAAAGTCCAATTAGGTAAAGGAATCTATTCGTCCTGTAAACTGAAGTCCTGTAAGCGACTACAGATCCCTCATAACACAGCAAATGTTTATTCAGCTTTTTATTCTCTCTATGAACCAATCTTCAAAACTTTCATGAGGACAGATGAAGCTTAAAGCAAAGGAAAAAAGAGAATAAGGAAGTGAGAGTGTTAGCTTGCTAGTGCAGATCTGAAGAGAACAGCCTGAAGGCAGCAGTATGTTCAGCGCATCTGATCCACCTGATGCTCTGGAGAGAAACACTCCATCTCTATCAGCACTGATTTACACTCGCCATATATTACGTCACACCACAATTTACAGTCATTGACAATCTGCAGGGTTAACACTCTGAATGAAAGCAAGTAGGACATAGGAGTCTTGATACATGTTATTGAAAGTCCTTTTAACGTATTACAGCATCTTAAAAAAAGCAGCAGAAGTCAAGAATATGGCTCTGTTAAAAGGATATAGGCCCTTTATTTTTGGTGTGTAGCAGCAGTGTATGGTTTAATTAGACGGGTGAAGGGAGAGATGGATGATTGTGTCTCCGCTCAGGGAATTGAGCTGCAAATTGCTGTTAGAGAGGCTAACAACATCTCTCGATCACATTTAATTAGTGAGAGAGAGATCTGTTGGAGACATTCCTCAAGTGTGTCTCACACTTGCTTGCTTGCTTTCTCGTTTGTGGCATGTTTGATGAGAGATGTGCTAAACTGATGACTGGGAAGTCAGTGGGTCATCTGGATGAGTAGTTAACTAGTGTGTGTTGAGGAAATCCTGGGTTATTTAGCTAGTTTGGGGTCTTGTCTAATAGACAGCATGCAGACACATTTCTAAGCCGTTTATCATGAGGTCAGAGGCTGAATTTGGAAACGCATCAACCTTGTAAAAGCTGTAAGTCATTTGGTGATCATTGATGTACATGTACTTTTCTCAAATTAGTTGTCCAGTGTTCAGCTTTATACTTTTAATAAAAGATTTAAACGCCATGAAAATCTATCAATGTATGTTTTATTGTAGGGTTGGGTTAATAAATATCAGGTGCTGTTTTTAAAAAAATACCAAGGAAACATCCAAAATCAAACCGTCTCCGAGCTCTTCTGATTGGTCCACTGCTATGGAACTGACAGTAATGAGCAGCGCTGCTTATGAAAATTGAAGTTCTTTAACTTCACACAGCATCTAAACAACACAGTAAAGACACAAGCATGACAGTCACACATGTCCATCAAGTTTGTTTCTACATTGAAAAACAAAAGAAAAGAAGCACATTGGAAAGCATTATTGTTTTTTTTACCTGAGACAAATACAAAGTAAAAGTCCCATTAGGCATCCTTCAGTGTAAACTGAAGTCCTGTAAATGACTACAGATCACTCATAACACAGCAAATGTTTTATTCAGCTTTTTATTCTCTCTATGAACCAATCCTCAAGACTCTCATTTCATTTATCAATACATGTTTTATTGTTGGATTGGGTTCATAAATATCAGGTGCTGTTTCAAATTACCAAGGAAACATCCAAAATCAAACCACCTCCGAGCTCTTTAATGAGCAGCGCTGCTTGTGAAAATGTAAGTTTTTTTAACTTTACACGGCATCTAAAAACACAGCTCTTCAAAAGTGCTTCAGGGGTAATTAATGTGTTGGTGCTCTTTGGGTAAGGGATTCATAAAGATAAATAATGAAATCAAAAGTCCAAGACACAAGTAAGGGGAAAAAAAATTAAAAAGCTTTTATTAACATGGCTATTCTATAAAACAGCACCTACATATTTCGGCACACTTGCCTTCATCAGGGTAACCATCTAACTGTAACTTTGTCATCACCCTGATGAACGCAAGTGTGCTGAAATGCGTAGGTGCTGTTTTATAGAATAGCCATATTCATATAGGCTTTTTACATTTTTTTGAGTCCCTTGGACTTTTGATTTCATTGTTTACCAAGGAAACACGTCAGTGAAAATGTAAAATAAAGAAATGTTAAACAACTGTACTGTAAAATAAAGTTATTTTTAAAAATAAATATTTTTTAAAAACCATGACAGTAAAACAGTAAAAAATTCAATTGAAAGTAGTTGGTAGTAATAATAATAATAACAACAACAACAACAATAGTAGTAGTAGTAGTAGTAGTAGTAGTAGTAGTAGTAATAATAACTTTCTTTTGAACATTTGTAACTGTTTTACTGTTATGTTTTTAATTACAGTATTTTTACAGTACAGATGTTTAAAAAAATTCATTTGTAAATATTATTGATATTATTTCGTTATTATTGTTAATATAAATATGATAAATAATAATAATAAAAACTATATTAACGATGATGATGATAATAATATTAATAATTATCATTCATTCATTCATTCAGTTTCTTTTCAGCTTAGTCCCTTTATTAATCTGGGGTCACCACCGCGGAATGAACCACCAACTTATCCATCATATGTTTTAGGCTGTGGATGCCCTTCCAGCTGCAACCCATCACAGGGAAACATACATACACACTCATTCACACACATACACTACGGCCAATTTAGCTTACTCAATTCACCTCTACCACAACTTTGGACTTGTGGGGAAAACCGGAGCACCCGGAGGAAACCCATGCAAACACAGGCAGAACATGCAAACTCATTATTATTATTATTATTGATATGTAACTTTATTATTGGTTTGGCCTAATTGTGAACCCCTACAAGCAAGCTATATAACCCAGGAATATGTTTTTTTAATTAGTTTTTATATCAGAAGAATCATAATTACATTTTCCCCCAATTCGTGCAGCCTTACTATTTGCAGATATCAGTAATGGCAGGCAGTTGAGATGTTATCTATAATAGATTTTTTTAAAAAGAGAGATAAAAATCTAAATATGTAAATGGACCTCAAAAATTTCGACCATCCCCATGTTTCATTGGCTTTTTTTATTAGAAGCACTGTGTGTGCAGTGCTGAGCGTAAGACAGGAAGTTGAGCATCAGCCAGCGTATCTTTAAACCATATGAGAGTGCATGTGTTAGCCATATGTCACAGTTTAAACAGTGTGTGCTTTAGACACGTGGAAATCAGCATCCCCTGAGACTGATCGCTGTAACTCCTTATTTCCCCCCTCTCTCTCCACTCCTGAGGTTGTAAATCTTTTAAAAGGCCTATAACTATCTTCTATTCATATCTAAAGCCTTTTTTCCACCAACTATTAAAAGATCTTACAGTATTCCTGTTTCAAAATAGATATTCCTTGAATTTACAAGTTTATTGACTTTTAGATTGCAAAACAAAGCCGTTTAACCTTTACGAAATGTGGAATTGTACAGTAGTATACTGTTTTTGCCCCATTGAATTCCATTATAACCACATTTTTTATTGCAAAGGTATGTTTAGCAAAAACAAATTCACATGAATGGCCAAATACAAATTTAAAGATCTATTTAATATACTTAACCCTTGTGTACTATTCAAATTGACTACCCTTTTGTTATGTTCGTGGCTATATTTGTTCCATTGGCTTCCATTATAACCACATTTTTTGATTGCAAAGCCATGACACCAAATAATTCTTGGTTGTTGATGTTTTTTTCTGTTGGGAAGAGGTAACATTTGTCATTTTTACTGTTGATCATGAGTTGGCAGCATTAACCCTTTCGATAGGCATGTGCACAAAAAGTACATTCATTACATTTACTATGTTCTGAGAGCTGAGCTGCTAAAAACCACTAACAATCAAAATGCATGATTATTTGGTGGTATGGCTTTGCAATCAAAAAATGTGATTATAATGCAAAAACAGCCACGAACATAGCTAAAGGGTAGTAAATTTGCCCACAGTGTATTGTTACTTTTTTTTTTTTTTTTTTCAAAACATATGTGCCGAAATAAGGTTTGTCACCAAATATTTGCTATTTGCTGAAACACGGAGAAAGTTGTGGCCAAATTCACACTCAAAATCACACCGGGGTGGATGAAAAACTTCCATTTTCCCTATTGACTTCAATTGTAACCACATTTTTTGATTACAAAGCAAACAACAAATAATCATGCATTGTTGATTGTTGGTGGATTTCCCTGTTGGGTGGAGGTAAAGTGTGTATTTTTTTACTGTTGATCATCATTTGGCAGCATTAACGCTTTAAATAGGCTAGTAAAAAAATGTTTCTGACTTTTATATGGAGTTCTATAGAGTAAAACAGCAGATTATAGTGTGCGTGCATAAATACACTTATTGTGTTTACTATTTTTATTTTTATTTTTTTGAACAGGGAAAACCACCAACAAGAAGAATCAAGAATGCATGATTGTAAAATGGGTTTGAAATAAAAAAAAATGTCATTATAATGGAAATCAATGGGGCAAAAACAGCCACGGACATAACGAAATGGTAGTGAATTCCATTTCAAAATCATTCCATTTGCTGAAACACAGAGAAAGTTGTGGCCATATTAAGACTCAAAATCACCCCATAGTGGATGAAAACATCCCCAACAGCACATAAGGGTTAAGAATTCATCACGTCCTCTGGAAGCACAGGGTTGAGCGTGTTGAATGTCTCTGAGCCCGTCATTTCTGCTCACGGTTCCCATGTTTTGCCTCAGGCATGACTTTGTGTGACCCAATTTAGCCCCGCGGTGGGAGGGTTTTGCCATTCCTGCAACATGCTTTCTGGGTGGAGAGACATATTTAGGTAGATGGTTATTTTTGTAGAAACGTGTGGGAGACTGACAGACAGACATATGCTTTAAATGGATCGAGACTGTTGAGTCTGAGATGTAATGGTAGAATCAGGAGGTGAGATTTAGTCAGGAAACGAGCTCTGGTTTTTTCTCTCTCGGGGGATGCATAGCTCACGTTTGTGCACTGCACTTTTGACCTGCTTAGCAAATAAATCTCTGGATCATCAAGAAACCTCACATACCAGAAGCACACATATGCATGTGCACACACAGCAATATGATGAAAAATCTCCCTTCTCACAAGATGCCACCATGCAGCTAGTCTGTCTTCATGATTATAGATGTCTAGGAAATGCAAATGATAACCAGTAATGCTTTTTGTCAATAAAGTTGATATTTTTATAGCTTTTATTGGAAATTTGGAAGAATTGTAATCACTTTTATGAAAAAAGGTAAATAATAGTTAAAGGCTCATGCTTAAAGCTAATTAAAAAGCTAGTAGTTTATAAATAAACTATAATAAGTACACTCCGTGTTGAAAATAAATATTTTTATTCATTTCTCAGTGAATATAGGTAATGTATTTTGATGCATTTGAACATTGGAGTTTTATTAAACAGTTTATTTCATTAAAAATAATAGTTTGGTCACTGAACATCTTTAGAAATAGAAAGATAATACATTTATAGTCAAACAAAATATTGCAAAAACAAAATTTTTACAAGATTTTTTTGTAGATTTTTTTTTTATTATTAATTTTTTTTGTCTCTTGAATTTTTTATTATTTAAAGTTTTTTATAAAAATTATTATTGTTTAAGGAGTCAATCTAGGGCCATATTTACTTGCACAATAAAATAAAGTTTTGCAAAAAAAATTTAAGTATTGAGCAAAAATTTATTTAAAAAAAAAAGGCAAATCTTCAAAAATCACAAAGTAAAAATTAATTTTTGAGAAAAATAAATTTGTTTTGCTAACAAAAATAAAGAACTGTGAAAGGCAAATACATTTTTGAGAAATTAAAATAATTTTTAAATTAAATTAATAAATTAATTTGCAAACATAAAAAGAACTGTAAATAAGAAAAATGTAATAAAATAAAAAATTAAAAATATTTGCATATATTCAACCGTGAGTTTGCGATGCTGTTTTTACTTTGCACTTCACGTTTCACTTTGTGGCCCTAATTTGACAAGGGGGAAGAGTCAAGGGGGAATTCGGGCGTTTACGGCAGGTCGTGAACTGCAAAGTGAAAACAGCATCACAAACTCACCGTTGACTAAAAAGCAAATCAAAATGAGCATTGCAATTGACTGGACGGGTTTTGTAAAGGCAATGCATATGTAGTTTTTTTTTCTATTGAAAATATATTTTTTTTTGCACTGCTTGATTTTATTTAGTTCTTTTTTTCTTTTTGCTAGTTTCATTTTTATTTCTCAAAGCCTAATTTTACCTTGTGCAGTTGTTTATTTTTGTTAGCAAAATTCATTTTTATTAATTTTCGCTTTGCGATTTTTGGAGATTTGCATTTATTTATTTATTTTTGCTCAATACTTTATTTTTTGTTTGTAAAACTTTCTTTTATTTTGCAAGTATATATGACCCTAGATTGACTCAATTATTATTTTAAAATGTAATTGATATTTTCCCCTAACATATACTTTTGGGTTACTAATATCTGGACCATTTTCGTACATTATTTTGTTAGATTAGCTTCAGATTTGGCTTCAGTACTGACTAATTTAATGTATATGCACAAATATAATATTGTGTAGCATTCTATAGAAAATATAATTTGTGTGTACTCATAATGTATGCAGTGTTATAATTCCATTACTGAAGAATGCAAAAATGTGTCATTAACATAATTTTGCATCATGCAATGAGATGATTTAGGGAGTCTTGAGATTTTAGCTTTTGATAAGATAATTTGGTAGCACTTTAGAATAATGGTCCATTAGTTAATGTTAGTTAATGCATTTATTAACATTATCTAATCATGAATAATCTTGTATAGCATTTATTAATGATAGTTTAACATTACCTAATGAAATATTAAAATCCAAAGTTATGCTTGTTAACATTAGTTAATGCACCGTGAGTTAACATGAACTAACGCTATTTAACTTAAATAATGTAATACATGTAAGTAAGTCAGTCTTTATAAACCTCCCTTGCATTCCCGATTGTTTTGCATATTATGCATAATAAAAATGCTGCTCTCTGGTATCATTGTGTTATTATTTTTCAGTGGATCTGTTCATTGGTTTGTTTAATGTATAGGTGCTTCGTGTTTTCGTATTGCACAGCAAAGCATTAACACTTTGTTTTGATGTAGTCCTTTGATGCTGGTAGTATGCATTTGACCGTTTGAGACCATAATTCCACCTGTATTTAGTTTTTTTTGTATTGTGATGCAGTTCCTAGAGAAACGGAATATTAAATGAGAAAATTGTTGGCGTGGCTTGTTTTTTTTACTGCAAGCTGATTGGATGTAGTAAAGTAGGCATTTTATTCAGAAAGATCGGGTAAAGTGCTTCGGGAGAGCTAACAGAAGACACCTCACCATTTCTGTTTGTTGTCAAAACTGACAGTTGGAGGGGCGTGGTTAAGTATGTTAGCCACGCCCCAATAACTCAGGCTAACTTTTTTTTTTCTTGATGACACGCACAGATAAATTGTTCACCACAAAACTAGCAATGTGAGCTAACAAAATCATATGCTAAGTTTGATTTCATGAGTACTTTAATGTGCATTATTTTAAGTGCATTTCTGTTTATTTGTTTGTCTTCTAGGATGATGCCCGTCAGTTGTTTGCCCTGTCTGGAACAGCAGAAGAGCAGGGTATCCTTCCAGACGAGCTGGCCAATGTCATCTGCAGACTGTGGGCTGATGGAGGAGTACAAAGCTGCTTCACCCGTGCCAGAGAATACCAACTCAACGACTCAGCTGCATAGTGAGTTCCTCCAAAATACTGACCAATTGGGGCTGGGCTGATGATCGATATTATATCGAATCGCTATAAAAATTTGTCAATAAAAATATTAAGCTCTGGACTTCTTACTCTATATTGATCTAAGAGCCAATCACACAGCAGAAATGTGCATTTACAGGAATTTAAAAGTGTGTTGATATTAGAGATGCACCAAATTTTAATCCACCGAAAATTTTTCGGACGAAAATGTTGTGCCATTTAATGGACCCTCTAATTCTTGTGGCCTCAGTCATTGTTGGGGTTTTCCTAAATCTGGAAGCATTACCAACTTCGATATCTTTATTGTCATTGTTCAATATGGAAATTAATTATTGAGATTGCATTTTAGTTATATCGCCCAGCCCTACGGCCAATCAATATTCACGATAGGCTAACCTTTACCATTCAGGCTATCAGAGGATAAGCATGCATTTACAGATGGAACAGTGTGGGTAGTTCTGATGATTATATTAACGTAAACATTCCAAGGTTTTATGTAGAAACAAAAACCGCTCCACTATAAATACAAACTAATATAAGGGTGATTCTCCACATGCAGGCATATTTGTTGTCCAAAGTCATTCTTTTTTTCAGCTTTTTAAAAAAAAGTTAGATTTTACATTTTTGTAATAATATTTTTTCAGTCATTGTCATTTATCAGGGTGTAACAATATATATATTTTTTGCCAAAATATCTTATTTAGCTGACAGTCACAGGTTCTTATTGTTTGAATTTGTTCATTAGTTATTTTTTAATTATACAGTATATGACTGTGTAATCAAATAATAAATTATATAAATCAAAACATCAAATTATTTTCTAAAACTTCAAAACTGTTTCCACATGAAAAATAACACCAAATTTATCACTGGTCACACAGAGGGTTGTTTAAGTCTTTTAATCATGATTTATTATCAGTCCCGTGTGCATGTAGCATGTAGGATTTTTGTTTAAAATTGGCAATTCTTTTACTTTTACTAACATAACAGAGCTGACAAATAATACTTTAAAGCAGAAATTCCTAACGTAGGACCTGAGGGCAAAAGTTGGCCCATTGTAACCTTTGATTTGGCCCACCATTCTATCCGAGAAGAGTGAGAATGATGGAGATTGTTGGGGCGAATGCTTTGTTTGTTTGTTTGTTTTATTGCTGAGCTACAAAAAAGCATGTTTCAATTAAATGTTATGAATGAATCTGATTTTTTAAGAATATAAATAATGTCTTGAAGGATAGAGGACTATGCAGAAGACATCGGTGAGCAAATCAAGGCAAAAACTTGTGTAACTCCATTCTGTTATATTAAATTAGATTGTTTTTGTTTTTACTGTAGTTCATTATAGGTTCATTATAAAATTATGTGATTTATGATCCAAATCAGAGTTTTTATTGAGGTCAAATTATAATGAATTGATATTGCATAACTTATTTTTAATAAACATCCATAACATGCATCACAAGTCAACACTATTTATATATATTTAAGTGGCATTTGCATTCAAAACACATTAAATACAATGTAAATGTGGCAAAACCACTAATATTAGTGCATTTTTGTGCAAAACACAACGAAAGGTAGGCCAATAGTATCTGAATGCAGCCATGTTGATGCAAGCTGAGATTGCATATCTCAGAGATGCAATGTCAAACACAATGCACTCAATGGAGCTAGTGATGTCACTGTGAGGGGTTGGGTTAGGGGTGGACATTAAAAAGCATTGCATGCAGGCCAACTTCACCAGGTCTGCATCCAGACCGCTCTCCAAAAAAAGGTGTGTAACAAAAACTTTAGGTGTTGTAGTTTTGTGGTCCTTATATCTGTATTTTGTGGATAATATGTTCAAAATGTCTGTGTTTTGTTTCATAATGGCGTTTTACATTTCCACTCGTTACAACTTCAATTGTCTCATTAGAAATCAAGCAGAATGGTTTTGTGATGGCTTGTGGCAAAATTAATGCACACTTATCTGCCCATTTAACTTTGAACTGTCGATTCTTTTCATCAAGTTTTCTTTTCCATGAGACAGATGTCTTTATCCATTCCAAATGATCGCTTGCTGCAGTTTAAGGCAGATGCGCACACGCAATTAACCCGATCGATCACGTGAAGCCTCGTATGATTACTGGATGTCATGACAACCATCACGTAGAAAAACTTTGAATATTTTGCCTTCGATTTTATTTCAGCCTGTATTCTTTTACAAAAACACAAACAACTAAACTGTTTATTTACAAGGTTTCTGCATTCATCAATGAGGGAAATACACAATTTGAATCGTTTACACATGGTCTTGCAATATGAAATAGATCTGGGTCTGGATTCAATACTCTCGCGGTCTGGATCCGGACCAGAGTCCAGACTTTAAGAAGCCCTGATATAAAGTAATGTTTTCTAATTATTTTTAAATAATATTAAACAAATTAGGAAATTACCCTTGGCAAATTTACTTAAGGATTTTTTTCCCATGAAAAATGAACGAAGGAAGTGATTTGTGATAATCACTGAAATATTAAAATATTATTTTATTATTTCCAACAACATACAGAAAAGATTGTTTCTTTTAATAAGCATTATTTTACCACTTAAATTTTAGAAATGTAAAATGTATCTCCATTTATTGAACCACCCACAAGCATTTCTCTAAATGAAGAAAAACTGAAACCTACCCGGTAGCACCTTTATATTCAGAAGAGATAAAAAGACAGATTAAAATGTGTGATGAGAGCGGGCTGGATCAGATCGATGTGTCAAAGCGAGCAGAAACTCTTAACAGTTAACGGTCCGTTGAGAAACCAATTGCTATTAAATGGAGGGTTGGCCTGGGTCAGGATTTCCATGAATTTTCCCATGCTGAATACACTAGGAATCAATCAGGGGCAGGCGGAGCGTTCCCTCACGGGGGATCACGGTCGATTTGGCCTTGAATTAGGGAATGAGTGATGATGTAATTTGTTGGTGGGAAAAGGGGTTGTGGAAGGATACAGGGAGCGCTAATCTTAGTTTTCATAATATTTAGTTGTGCTTGCTAGGTTCTGCAGATGATTATGTGAGACGGTTTACAGCCTGTGTGTGTGTGGGTGGAGAGAAGTGCGGTTTTTACAAAAGCAGCCACTCCTTCCCCACCCTCTGAAAACACACTAAAATTTCTACATCAGAAAAAATTTGCAAAACCTTCATGTAGAGAGATGCATATACATTTTATTATTATTATTTTTTTTACTTAAAGCTGTGATATTTGTCAATTCATAAAATTTGTATATAAATATATAGATGTGAAAAAGAAATTAGGAGACAACTTTCTTGATTTCTTGGCTAGATTTTAGGGCTAAACAATAAAACCATTTATATTATGTGTGAGTTCCATCACAGGATTAGATTATTTTTTAAAGATTAAAATTCTATTCATATCGCAATAAATATTGCAGAAAAACAAAATATTGCAATGTCAGATTTTAATACCGTGCCGCTCTACACGATTTATTAGAAATATTAATGTTTTCTATTGCTGTGATTTGAAAGGGTTGTTCAGTAAATAATGATTCATGATCTCTTCTGAATTATTTAATGCAAGGGTTTTATGCTAACATAAGATTTATTTTAAATTTGGAAGAAATGTCACGAGTAGTTTACAGTAGTTTTATAAGCTTGTAAGTAATATGCTTTTTACTTGAATAAAATCAAGATAATTAGAACCTAGATCGGGGTGCCCAAACTTGGTTCTGGGTTGCTGAGCTCCAACTTCTAACTAAGGCCCCGTTTACATTAATACATTTTAGTTTTAAAACGCTTAAGTTTTGCTATGGTTACGCCTTTCTTCCACACTACCCCGAAGTTTTCGAGCACTGAAAATTAAGCTTTTTGGACATACTGAAGAGGCCGTTTTCATTTTAAAACGCTGCTCCTCCGTCTCAGTGTGGATAGGGGAAAACGAAGACATCTGAAGGCATGGCTGCAAACATTTGCTGATTAGGGCTTTTTCCTCAATGTCAAGTAGCCTACTCAAAGTTCAGTCTTGCATTCTTTCCTTGTAAGTTCTTATAAGACTTGTACGTTTGATATGAAAAACAAACTCCCGAGGACAAGTCGGGTAAATCTTTAAATGGAACAGTGTAGGCTACTTTATATTGTCTTTCACATCACCCTGGCTATGTTGTTTCACTATCTTAACAATAAAATGAATACATGATACTGTATAAGGAACTGCCTATTTTCATTTTGATATTACAACAGACATAAAAAATGTTGAGGTGTCATGTAGCTGCATATTTATGACCGTCATCTTCACTGCATGCATATTTATAACAAAACGGAGCCTATAACATAACTGCCTCCTTTCATTTTCAGTGAAAAATACAAAAAATACCCTGCCTTTTTTGCTGAATATCAGCTTTAATAATCAGTATTGGCCATTTTAAAAGTAGAACGTACAAGAAGTTTATACATTATAGGAAATAAATGCAAGCAATCAGTCAGATATGCAGGATCTGTGTACTTGTGTACAGTGTAATTTTGCCTTTAACTGTAAGTTTTTACTTTTAAATTATTTTATAATGCAAGACGAAAGAGGTGAAAAAAATAGCAAGGCTATGAAGGATTTGTATCACAGTCTGTGATTTATTGTGATTCAGAATACTCACAACAATCTCTGCATGAGTTATCAGGTTGGTCTTTATAGGCTGCACACCAGATTCAGTAACCCATATCTTCATTGCAGTCATCTATATAATCCAGAAAACCAATGTACGCTGTAGCATTAAGTTTTTACTGGAACTGAGGGGCTTAGAATTGGAACATATTTTTGGCTCATTTTCATGAGATCTTTCCATCCTCTAAACCACAGCCAAACATCAAGCACTGCTCCTGTTCCAGTGTGAAACAAGACAAACATCCAATGCATCCAAGAAACAAGCAATACTAGTAGAGCTGAAATCAGTAAACAGTATGTACCAAGTGCCTTTAGATGCTTTATTTTTATTATTTCTTCTGAACAGCCACTGTACTATACTGTGGCTTTGGCATATTGTTCTTATTACAGACCAGCTGCAGTATTAAACTGTACTCTTGGCTCTATTAAACTCTAGCTGCGTTTATCAGAGACATGACTTTAATTCCCCAAACCTTAAATGATAGCAGGTGGTCCTTAATCTCTTTCTCTCTCTCTCTCTCTCTCTCTCTCTCTCTCCCTCTCCCTCTC
>CAIGQZ010010775.1:2757228-2781623 GCA_903798205.1 Danio tinwini
CTCCCTCTCTCTCTCTCTCTCTCTCTCTCTCTCTCTCTCTCTCTCGAATTCAGAGCTTTATTGGCATGACTGTGAAATAAAGTACAATGTTGCTAAAACAATAACAATAAACAAAGTGCAAAACATACATATAGATAAATGAAATATAAGTAATGATGAACAAATACATAAATGTTTATATTATACATATGTTGTCACAATAAACAAGTTAATTAAGTATTGCAGTGAAAAAAAAGATTAGGAAAAATAGAATAATAATGAAGACAGAGCTTTAGTAAGGGGCAAGGCATTTTGTACAATATTGCCAAAGCATTTTAGATATGTATAAAAAATGTAATATATTAACATCATCAGATTAATAAAAATATATACAGATCATACATTTACAGATTAGTAAATAATATACAATTATTTAAAAATAAATGACGGAAATAAATACAAATAAAGATAATACCTCTAATAACGATTTAATAGAATTTAATATTAGAATTTAATTTAAATAAGGCTTATAATAATTATTTGTCATGAGTGGTGTTTTGTTGTTGTAATAATATCAATAATAATATTGAAAAAAGAACATAATTACAGTATATACAGTACATACTATAAAACAATAAAAAAATTAATAGTTTCTCTCGTTCGTATAATTTTAAAACTTAAATAAGGCAAATGAATTTAGTTTAGAAAGCATTTCTTTTGTCGTGAATGGTGTATTGCTGTTGTAATAATAACAACAATAATATTTTAAAAGGAAATAGATAGAGTATATAATATAAAACAGTAAAATAATTATAATTTGTGTGCACAATTTAATAATTTAAATAAGGCAAATAAATTTAGTTTTGCAACAATTCTTGTTGTGAATGGTATATTGTTGTAGTAATAACTATAATAATATTAAACAAAGGAAATAAATGTGTATACAGTACACATACTATAAAACAATAAAATAATAATTTCAATGATAGTTTCTCTCTTGCGTGCACATCATTTAATGATTTAAATATAGCAAATGTCTTAGTTTAGTAAGCATTTCTTATTTTTGTGAATGGTGTGTTGTTGTTGTTGTAATAATAATATTAAAAAAGAAAATAAATATATACAGTACACATACTATAAAGCAATAAAATAATTCTAATTTTAATAATAGTTTCTCTCTCGCACATGCTCTTTCTCTTTTATAAATGTATTTATTGTTTGTTTTAAATATGTTAGGGGTAAAAAAAAATTTGTCAATGTTTAAATTTTATTATCGATATAGATGAATTAGCTATATATGTATAGTAAAAAAAATAAAATAAAACTTGCTTTAGATCAAGATATTAACAATATGTCCTTAACTGCAGTCAAATCCAGTATATTGGATTTTATATTTATGTTTAATATTGTATATTTCTTATTGTCATTTTTAAAGTTTCATGTGTGATTGTATACCTTTTAAAATGAAATGGAGTAAAAAATGTGGTTGATGGAAACTTATGTAGACATGTTAAAAGGGTAATAATTATTTGTTGGTTGTTTTTGTGAGGTATTAAAAGTAGGACTGTAACGGATAACGGTTGTTCCATGATTCATATGGATCACAACCCATGGTTCGGAACACACGTGATCCGCGGATTAATACATTTTTTTTTTGATTAATTTTAAATGTGTAACGATCGCAGAGAGATCACCTCTCGCCTCATTTAAATCACATATATGAAAGCATTTAGGCTTTCCTGTAAAATGTAATGATGACGGAAGAAGTTATAGTAGGTTATTTGGGATGTGGTGGTATGTTTCTTAGGTTATTAAAGGTGTTTTCTGTCACTACTTGTTTAGCCTGCATTAATACATTCAGTGTAAGCTACGTGATTAATTATTAAAAGATCGGGATCTCGACACCCACATAACATAAATTATAAATAATGGTGATTTGCATATGTTTATTAATCCTTCGAATCGCTGCATTCAAATCTGTGTTTGAAAAACGCAAAAAATCAAAAACGAGATTTAGATTTTAGTCTTTTGAGTTACAGGGTGTCCGCAGGGTCTTAAAAATTATTAAAAGTTGATAAATCAATTATGAGAAATTCAAGGCCTTTAAAATGTATTAAAGTCTTAATCGTGTTTCTACAAGGTCTTAAATTTTGTTTAAGCTTTGTCCAAAGTGTTTGACTCCAAAAAAGCATAAATATATTTATTTTCCTCGATCCACACAATTGATTTGGGCCGGGGCACGTCCAGCTAAGCTCCTCGGACCGGGTGATGTCACGTAATTTGCGCAGGAAGGTGAGGAAACGCAGGAAGGTGAAGTGATGCTCTCCACATGTAGCGAAACCATAAAGCAAAACAGATGGCAAAATCTGAAAATGTAAGTTTGCATACTCCTAGTTGGAGAAAGACGAGTTTAAATAGTGTCTGAAGCCTGTCACTGAGAACAACTACGTAATTTATTCCTTCAAGCTTTGTTTTTTCCAAGCTTATCTGAGTTCTGTTGCATGACTACTATGCATACTACAACTGGTTATTAACAACTGTTTATTAAGTTAAAGGTTTGAAACTGATTAGAAGTTGGTGGCATTGAGGTCTTCAAATATTTTGAGAACGTCTTATAAAGGTATTAAAATTACCTTTAGGATTCCTGCATATACCCTGAGTTAGTTATGAAGTTACAAACAGTCAAATAACACAGAAGCACTGGGATAAAATTTTATAGTTTAGATAAAACAACTGATGTTTATGGTAAAAATCACATAAAATCACAGTCAAATGCTCAAAAATGGAAGCAATTCCAATAAGTGGCATATTCATCAAAAATATGCCACTAAATAATTCTTCAAAAATGATCTAGCAATGAAACATGAAGTTTTATGAGTAAATAATTAAATAATTTATTGAAAATGAGACCAAAAATAAATATGAGTTATCAAATTATAATGTTAGATTTCTACATTTAGCGTCATCAGCAACAGTAGCAGTAACTGAAAATTTTTCACAGTACTGAATATTTTACCATTTATTTCTTCATTTTATTTTTAATAAAATTACAGGTTCTCATTTCTGTGTGTTAATTAAAAGTGTCTTGCAGTACTGTTTCTGTAATAAGCAAATGACATTTGTCTCCTCCCCTTTTTGCCTGATACAAAAAAAAACATAACTCGATCCGAACCGTGAGATTTGTGATCCATTACATCGCGAATTAAAAGTTAAATGTCAAATTTTTTTTAAGTTTTGCAAATAAAATAGTAAAATATTTTCAATTCTCTTTCTCTTAATCTCAATTCAGTTCAAATCAATTTTGACAATGAAAGTAAAAATAATAACAACAATGATTATAATAACAACAATACTGATATAAAACATTTTACAAATATATACAGAATACATACAATAAAACAACTAAACAAATGCATGTATATACAGTATTTATATAAAACACCTCTTAGTTTGTGGCATTTGTTATTTCAAGAGTTCCCACTTAGATATGCTTAGCATTTAAGCAGGTTTGGCATGCTGTCCCGGGAGAGAACCCTGAGCTCGGAGATACTTGAGCTCAAGGCTCCCGCCCGGTCAATAAGCATATCAGGGCATCCGAGATCAGGTAGGTCTCGAGAGCTCCCCTTTAAAAAAGGGAGGAAAAGGAGGAGATGGGGTGGAAAGGGGGGATTCTTCCAAAACGAAGATAGAGCAGTAAGGAGAAAATGATCCATATATAGTAAGCTTGGATCGTTCTGATTGGATTATTACTGATTACAGATGAGAAGCCAGACATGCTCAATCATATCACATGCTCCTCTCAAAATTAGTTTGTGAAACTTCACAAAGAGCTACTAAGGAAGCAGTGGGCACTTCAAGGAGAATTCATAATTGATCATTGTTATGGAGTGCCTTGAATCTGCTCTATCCCTTATCTCTCTCCAAACAGTCTGTACAGCACAAATTACTGCAGCATAAAGGCATAAATCAGAGCAAAAGTAATGTGTGGAAGTGTAAAGCTTAATGAGTCTTCAAGAAAACTCAACTCCTGTAAATCTCAAAGCTAAATATTTTGTGCTAGGTAAGGGCTACAAAGGCAGTTCTAAGCCATGCTTTGTGAAGAGGGATTATCGGCACATTTCAATTTGATTTAGGCTGTGCTTGATTATTTTAGGCTTGTGAATTGTGAATCTGCTGGGATTCAGGCAATGCTGAGACCACTCTCAGGAATGATAAATGTAAAAAACAACTACGAAAAGCAGAAACTACATTATGGAGCGTTGTAGCCTTATTCTCTTGCGGTGCAGTGTTGAAAACGTGATCTCTTGGCTTGTCATTAAATGGTACAGTTAGTAGTCTGCGTCGTAGTACAGCATTAGGTGAAGCAGTAACATTCAGTGCTGCTGGCAGGAGTCCTTGCCTACGCAGCTCATCCAAGCTGTGTTTCTGCCAGCGTTTGATTGGCAGCTGAATGAAGATCTGCATCGTCACTGTCACAAGGCGGGTTCGTCTGTTCCTCTGTTTGGAAATTTGATTAGACGATTGCACATGCTGTGTTTTGCATAAGAACATCATATATAAGGCTTGTTTCTGACACGGTTGAGTCACAGAAGTCTACTGTATTTTGGATCGTACAGTATTTGTCTAAACTGTTGCTTGTGCCATATTTTTGTTTACATATTTTAATAGAATATTCAATATAGTGAGGGCCTTTTTTTAGATTAGATTAGATTAGATTCAACTTTATTGTCATCACACATGTACAAGTACAAGAAAACGAAATGCAGTTTAGGTCTAACCAGGAGTGCAATAGCAGCAAGTGCAGGATACAGGTATAAGTTATAAAGTGCAGTTATAGAAAAACTATGGTGATATTTACAAATGGATGTACTATCAACATTATATACAGGTTGTGTCAGCTATGAACAGAGATTTACAATAGATGGATAAATGTACAAAAATGTTTTTCTGGGGTACTGAAATTTTAAAAGGGAAATTTTGCTAATGAAAATTGTTATTTGTGTGTGTGTGTGTGTGTGTGTGTGTGTGTGTGTGTGTGTGTTTAATTGAACACCATTTCTATCATGAGTAGAAAACGATGTGTTATATTAAAGTTAAAGTGCGTAAAATATTTTATTTATTTCTTCTGTTTTTTTTATTTGTATTTGTTCTGTTTTTATTTTATTTATATTTGTTCTGTTTTATTTATTCATATTTGTTCTGTTATTTATTTATTAGATTTGTTCTGTTTTTATTTTTTCTATTTTTTCTGTTTTATTTATTTATTAGTATTTGTTCTGTTTTTATTTATTTGTTCTGTTTTTATTTTATTTGTAATTGTTTTTTTATTTATTTATTTTTGTTCTTGTTTATTTATTTATTTATATTTGTTCTGTTTTTATTTTTTATTTTTTTCTGTTTTATTTATTTATTTGTTCTGTTTTTATTTATTTTATTTGTATTTGTTCTGTTTTCATTCATTTATTTATATTTGTTCTGTTTTTATTTAATTTATTTATATTTGTTCTGTTTTTATTTTATTTCTATTTGTTTTGTTTTTATTTCCGTTGAGATTATATAAAATTATTGTTTTGGTATTTAACTTATTTGTTATTAGTATATACTTTTGTTTTTAAACATTCTGCCTTTGTACTTTATATTTTAAAGACATTTTGAACATTTTAAAGACATATATATTATTATTAATAATGCAAATAATTTATAATGTTATTAAGCACAGTATTTATAACAGATCACAAACAGTTATTTTTTTAAAGCTAATGTTGTGAACCATCCTATTTGTGTTTTGCAGCTATCTGAATGACATGGAGAGGATAGCCAAAGCCGATTACATCCCAACCCAGCAGGACGTCCTGAGGACCAGAGTGAAAACCACTGGCATCGTTGAGACACATTTCACCTTCAAAGACCTGCACTTCAAGTGAGAAAGCCCTGCATGCATGAATGTCCTTATTTGAATCTGATTTGAACCGAGATTTTATTATTCGCACCCTCAAGTAGCTGTTTTTAGCTTGCATGTTCACACACATTCACACTTCAAACATCTCATCTGCCCAATCTATCAGCCATTTTTCACCAACACCCTCTTTAACTCTCAATGGAATCGAGTAATTAATTCCATGCCATCCACATGTTTCTGGCTTTAGGTTTTGGGATTCATTTATCTCAAACCTATGGTTCTGTTTGCCTATTTTATGGGATGCATCAAGCCTGGAATGATTCTCTTTGAATGTGTCTGCTTTAATCTACAGAAGAAATGTCAGGCCAACCTTTCGAAAGATCAAACATGAGCCAGCTATCCAATAAGCTCTATTACTTTATTAAATGTCTCGTTAATCATATTATGTACCGTGTGTGTGTAGAAAGGGAAATGCCACATAAGAGGAACATGATCGCGGAAATTCCTAGAAATGCCAGTGACGTCTTTACCAGGTCTGCGCTGTTATAGTGTTTGACTGGCAGAAATGAATGACTCCTGCAATAGACAGGAAGTTTCATCTCCTCCATCCTCCCTCCCCGCCTCATCCATCCTGCTTTCAAGCCCTCCATTACCATAGAAACAAAGCGCAGACTCAAATGTCAACAAATGCCAGTGACAAACATGAATGTCCACACCTAAAGAAGCCAAATCTAAACGCTGACTCTGCAAATGCACTGTTTCCCCCATAAATATCTAACCAGCGCTGGGAAAATATGGTTTGTGGAAAGCTAGATGTGACCTGAAATTGTTTACTTTCTCTTAGGTTATTTCTAATTAGTTTGACTTTTTCCTTTCTTAAGGCTCATTCACACCAAGAATGAGAACTATAGAGGTAACTATATTAGCATCCACACCAATGTACAAAAACTGTTTATTATTGTAAAGTGTGCATTATGATTTAAAGTGTGCACTGCAGTTTTGTCATTCGCCACTTTAAGTGATGGGGATTGCTAAAGCAGGATGGATTTATCATGCATTGATGTACAAAAACAGAAATGTTTTATTTCATTATTTATTTATTGCATGTTTAGGTTTATAATATATGTTATTAGTTTTTTATTTTTAAAAAATTTTACATGTGACAAAAGAAAAACATTAATCTTCTTCAAGTGAAAATAAACAAAAATTAGGGATGCACTGAAATGAAATTACTGGGCCAAAACCAAAAATTCTGGATGCACTTGGCAAAAATCTAAATCAAAAATGACTTTTTAAATTTAACTCAGTGACTTAAATTATATTAAAGAAAAAAAATACAAGGCAATAAAATAATAACATTTTATTGACAGTAAAATTTGCCATGACAGCTCAGTAGTGCTATTGAAACCAGCAGGAACAAGTATACTACATAGAAATGGCCTGTCAACGCATTATTTGAGCAGACTTTGTTTTTCTGGTGAGCGTGAGTGATACAGGCATAGATAAGTTAATGAATACATGAGCTTAATATTTACAGAGCAGAATATTGGGCTATTTTGTAGTTGTCCCTGCTCTGTAGGGATACGGCTGAAGGGAGAGTAAAACCAGCGCACTAAACACTGTTGTTCATTGCGACGCAGCATAACCTTTAATTCATCTTATATTCTGACTGTATTTCTCTTTTGGCTAAAAAACCTAAAATATCACTTTCTGACAAAAATTCAGTGTGTCTCTATTACAAGTACTGTATTGTGCATGTCAGACCAGTAGTAGCTTTGTAGTGTATGCTTCTAGTAGTCAGCCATTGTTGTTTTGATTGTCGAGTACCTGCGCATGGTTCTATAGGCCAATGGTCTTAAATTCAATTCATGGAGGGCCACAGCTCTGCATAGTTTAGCTCCAACCACCTCCAACTCACACCTGCTTAATAGTCTCTATTAGTCTTAAACACCTTGATTAGTTGGATCTGCTGTGTTTCATTAGGGTTGGAGCAAAATTGTGCAAACCTGCAGCTTGAGATCTACTGTATGCTGTAGACTTAAACATGTAATATATATACACACAATAGCTTTGTTCTCAAAAGAGACATTTTGTACACAGAAATAATACTAACAGTCTTCCAAAACATGCACATTTTAATGCTATTGTTATTTGTTGCTAGTTAACCTCTACCAATATCTTGTAGCATAGTAGTCTTAACATCCCCTAAGATGTTTTTTTTTAATTTTTATATTAAGTTAAACTATTTTTGCCCATTATATCAGATTAAAGAAAGCTTCTGCTTGTTTGGCAGAGTAGATATTCTGTTGTTTAGGGTTTTTCAGGGAGTACTTGATTTTTCAGTATTTTCAGTTGTACTTGATACACCTATAGGTGTGTCTGTTTATAATGCTGAACATTTACACGTTTGCTGTCTTCCTATAGGATGTTTGATGTCGGCGGTCAGCGTTCAGAGAGAAAGAAGTGGATCCACTGTTTTGAAGGGGTGACGGCCATTATCTTCTGTGTGGCCATGAGTGCATATGACCTGGTGCTGGCTGAGGATGAAGAAATGGTAAGTGACTCTTATATCTCGTTTCCACTGAGTGCTTCGGTACGGTTCAGTCTTTTATGGCCGTTTCCACTGTCAAATGGTACCAAAACGCGAACCGTACCATACCACAACCAGCTCAAACTAACCTTGTCGTCATCTTGATGAACAGCCACAAAGCCGAGAAGAACAGAATCTGCCATGTGTCCTGTTCTTGTTGTGGCCGTCTGAAGCGCGAGAGATTTTACTTTTAAAATGTGCTTCTCATAAGATATGTAAACTTCAAGCGAGAATGACGTCGACTGCAACTTTCTGTCGTACATCACGCCTACCAAAACTGTACTATTGATACCATTTGGCAGTGGAGACACATGTTTGGTAACGGTGACCCATACTGAATCGTACCGTACTGCACCACTCAGTGAAAACGAGGCATTAGATTTTACCCCAGTTTAGCTCATAATTCTGTTTAATTATATTGTAAGGTGTAGTTTAGTCCTGTCATTGTCACATGATCCTTCAGAAATTATTCTAACATCTCTTCATTTCACTACAGAATCGAATGCACGAGAGTATGAAGCTCTTCGACAGCATCTGCAACAACAAGTGGTTCACAGAGACCTCCATCATCCTCTTCCTCAACAAGAAGGATCTGTTTGAGCAGAAAATCACACGCAGCGCCTTGACCATCTGCTTTCCTGAGTATTCAGGTACTATAAAACAGCCAGCTACCCAATAAACCAGCTAATTCAAGTACGCAAATGCTTCAAGAGTGCTTTGAAGTGCTCCAGCTCAATAAATCTTTACCTGTGCATTAAAGTCAAAAAGAAATCAATATTGTCCTTTTTAGTGTCAAAATAATTGCACCTGGTGTTTTGTGCAGTTAAATCCATTGTGGATAGTATTTGGTACATTATAGTATTAGGAATATTAGTGCATTTTCAGCACATTAAATAATAAATAACATTTCAAAGTTTGTTATAAAAAAAAGAATAAAGAAGTGAAACAGTTAACTGTTGAAATGAGACACTGAAATCTGCTTTGAGACATACTCATTATAGAAATTTCAGTAAACAACAATAAATATAACATTAATTACAAATATAATTGCCTACTTTTCATAATCCAATCCAGTGCTGATGAATTAACACGCTGTTTTTGGTGTATGCATATCTTAGATGTGATAAACAGAACAGACCCAACAAGTTTTTCAAACTAGTTTCAACGGTTGATTTCATGACATCCATCTAACACAGAACAGCAACTTCACTGATATCAGTCAATGTCATTTTGACGACCAAGTGAAGATCAGTTTTAAAATGCTGTTTTTAGATTTAGTTTTTCCATTTGTAACCTTTTAACATTCATTGTAACTGCTTGGTTGACCCTTTGCTTATTGATTATAATAATAATAATTTTAAAAAACACTACGTTTACTTAGATTTAGAGTTGGGCGATTTTGACCAATTTAGCATCGTACTATGTCTAATGAGAAACATTGTAATGGACGATGGCGTCGCAGGCGGCGGTGAATTAATTTTTTTTATGAATAATTAGTACAAACCTGAAAGTTAAAGATTGAAGCAGTGCACTGACGCTGTGACGCGTTATCTGATAGATTCAAAAGACTGAAGAGTCATTAGATAGAGACAAATATCACGTTTAACAACCATAGTGAGACGCAATCCTGCGATACATCCTTGATAAACTGTCCGATGTGCACTGCTCTCTGGGGCTTTGTGCTCAAAACACCCACTGACTGCTAGAGCTCAGACGCGCGCTGCAGCAAATGACTGTGTGTGTGTGTGCGCGTGAGTGGTCATGTGATGTGCGTTTTCAGCGGTATAGTGTGGAAGAAGGGCTTTTCAGAAATGCTAGATGAAACGCCAGTGTGGAAGTGTATCGTTTTCGTTCTAAAATGCAATTTTTAAGCTAAGATGTATTCGTGTAAATGGGGCCTAAGTGTATATTTTCACTAGCGGATTGCTGCTGCAAAGGTGCGGGGCGGAGGATCGCGATGCCGGCTCAGCATTGTGATGTCTTTCGCCAATCGGCGATGGACGATGGCATTGTCAGTTGACCCAACCCTACTTAGATTGGTGTAGGGCTGCAGAATATATCATTTCAACATCGATATCGCAATGTGTAAATCTGCAAAAGTCACATCACAGGATCAGCAGTGTCAAGTTGGGATAATAGTTGATCAGCACCACAGTTTAGGGTGGAAAATTTTTTTTAAAAAACTGCTAGAACAGTGTTATATACTCAATGTATTTACATCATCTCAAATATTTTGAAGAATGTTCGAAATCCAGAGAGCTAGTGAGACAGAGCATGTGCTGTTTCACCATGCTAATGATGTCACACACCCTTTATTTTTCAGTTTGATTTTACAGAAAACAGGTAAACATCAAAAGCACTCAGACATGCCTTTGTTTATTGTGAATAAATGCCCTCTAGTGGTCAAAATGACATACTGTGCCTTTATCCAAATAAAACAAATGAGTGGAAGTTAAGCGGTTGCAGCTCCCTGTCTGTCACTTATTTTCTCTTTTTTTTGATCTTCTACAGTTTGCTCATTGTGCTTTGTATTTCCTTTTCTCAACAAGGTCAAAACAACTACGACGAGGCCGCTGAGTACATCCGCACCAAGTTTGAAGACCTGAACAAGAAGAAAGAAACCAAGGAGATTTACCCTCACTTCACCTGTGCCACGGACACCAAGAACGTGCAGTTTGTGTTTGACGCCGTGACCGACGTCATCATCAAAAACAACCTGAAGGACTGTGGGCTCTTCTAGACCACACGAGCGGGAAGATGAGTTGAGGTATGCAGCAATACTGAAATAAGCATTTTCTGGAAAAAAACTTAGGCATGAATAGACAAACTGCAGTGTTGAAAGAAAAAATAAGCACATTGTTGTGTAAGTTTATTGCTGTTTAAACCAAATTATGTAATTTCTAATTTTTTTCAAATTTCTTCTGTTTATTGCTTTCAAAATGTTTAGTTTTGCAATTAAATTGCCTGCAATTATCAATTTCTTTCCTGGCTTTTCTTCTTTGGTTTTTGTTATGGCATGTGATCATACATTCTGGGTTTACTTCGCCAGCTCCACAAAACAATAGAAACATTTCAATTATTCAAACATTTCAAGAGTTCGCACTTAGATATTGCTTGATATTAATAGCAGGTTTGGCATGCTGTCCCAGCAGAGAACTCAGTTTTTTGTGACTTTTTAAGTGCATACACATAAAACATTTGTGCCATCACTTTTTTTCACTTTTTTTTTATTAATGACTGTAAAATTTTCTCTTTGAAAATATATAAGCTTTGTAATTTTTATGCTAGTAGATTTTGTGGCAGTATAAGTTTATTATTATAATTTTTTTACATTTTAAATAATTTTTTTATTATTATTTTTTTTTTAATTATTAAAAAATAGCATAGTTCAAAAACAACAAAATCAAATTAATTGGATTATTTTTTTATATTTTTAAACATGATATAAATGTAGTTCACTTTTTGAAGCCTATTAAATTATGGCCTAAAAAAACATGATTATGAAATATGTATATTGTTTTTTTTTCCTGCACAATGCAGCCTACAAAACAGCACACAAATGTACACCCTTCTTATATATGTATATATACATATACACATTCAAATGACATAACTAAAAAATAATAAGTAAATAAAAATAATAATAAATAAATGAAAATAATGAATTGAAACGTTGAAAAATAAACAAAATAACAATCAAAAATTTAAAATAACAAACACACAATTTATAATAATATTCATATATGGTTCCCAAAGATAGTCAAAAGTCCTTCTGCTTGCCTTTGATGTAAGTTAGTCTCTCCAGTCCAATACAGTTCAACATCTTTTTTCCACAATTCTATGGATGAGCATCCATGTGTTTCCAGCATGATGCAAAAGCATTTCTCGCTTGAAGAAAACCAAAATCTAAGTTTTTTTGTCTTTCCAATTATAAGTTCCATAGAATACAGACTATGAATACAGAGTTTGGCATTTTAATACTAAACATGTCTGACATACATTCAATTATATCTTTCCAAAACTGTTGTACTTTCAAATTGGTGTAATTACTAAGTTCATGCCGAATAGAAAATGTGTTTTTAGTCATGATTTAAGATTCATGCTAAGTAAACATTCTTGTTTATCTGAAAAACAATGCTGAAGTCAGATATTCTGCTTTGAAAATGTCTGTTACGTGCCAGAATGCTGTCTTTATTTTGGTTCTTTTAACCTGCCAGTTTAGCCAATTATATTGCAGCACCCTGGGTTGCCTTGATGGAAAACAGCATATTTGATTCATTCATTTATTCAGAAAGGCTCTCAAAGCATGTGTCCGTGACCAAAATGAGACCTCCGGTGGATAGTAGCAGATGCTGATTCAGATCTCCACATGAGGTTATTAATTAGCAAATAGTATAAATATTATGAGCGTAAACATTAGGTGAGCAGCTTACATTGTAACCCCGTGTCCTAAGAACACGCTGTGTGACGTGATTTGCAGTGATAAGCATTTTGACTGTTTGCACCAGACAAAACACAACAGAAATTTAAATACAGCCATTCAGAAGCACAGAATATGCACTCACTCATGAATTGGTAAAGTTTATAATCTAATTCATACATATTAAACCTCTTTAACTTTATAAAATGTACATGCTGAATCACTGACGTGTGTTGGCTTGCACTGAGCAGCACTTCTAAAGTTCAGTTTCAAACAGTTTATTTTATTTTCAAGATCTAAGGTGAACTCTCCTGCTGCTTTCAGTAGTATGGCAATAAATGTCATGTAAAATGGCATTAAAGCTCACATTATTAGCATTTACACTGAATAAAGCACATGAGGTGTACCTAAGGTGATCATTGTCAGTTTTCTGTTGTTCTGCAACAAATAGAAGCCGTTTCTAATATAACAATTTGAGGTTTTGGTTAGGACAAAAACATTAATCCTTTTAATATGAAAAATATTTCTTCTATAAGTGCCGTTGCTTTTATATAGAACCAGATTTAAATCAAATCAGCCTTAAATCAGCTTTCAGCCTCGCTCCTGTTGGCCCTCAATCTGGCAACCTGTGCTTGCGTTTGTTTTGATCCATGAATGAAATACCTAATGAACTTACATACTGCACCTTTAATTACAAAAATATATATGTATATATATTAAGAGTACTAATAATTCAATTTAAGTAATGCTTAAATGTGCTAGCAAAGCGCTGTATGCATAAACATGACTTGATAAACATCAACTGATGAATTGCAGAGATTGTGCAAATATTCAAAACACTTATTTTAATAGTATGTTTTTGTTATTGAGAGTAAAATGCACCGCACATTTACACCAGACTAAATGTGTTGTGCATGCTTGATGTTTATTGCATTTTAATAGTTGCTTTGGAATACAATAAAAATACATTTCAAAAATATGATACACAACAACTAGAGCATCTTTGCTTGCTAAACCACTCATACTGTATTTGTCTTCCTTTTTCAGATTACTTGAACAGTTTTGATGAGCAGAGGAAGTAGAGACTCCTGCTTCCACACGACAACTGAGAGCTCAGAGGAGCACAACACAATTTCAACCTTTGCCAACCATTTCAGCCTCTGTCCAGACACCGTCCCTCCATTGAGTTCGACATTTATTACATGTATTATTAATTCCTTGGGTAATGACCACAAATCACCAACTGTGTCCATTCTCCACGTTTGTCCATTTTTTTTTCTCTCTCCTTATTTGTTCGAGTAATAGCAGAGGCGAAAAAATTGTTTTTTTTTTTTTTTATACAATGCTTCATTTTACTCAAGGGAATCTGATGTGCAAATTTTATTCAAGTTTTAATTGCGTAATGCTTATTTTTTTAAAGAAGCAGCAGGCATTGGATATAGAGTATGATCGGAAAAAGGAAAGTGCTTTTTTTATGATGTTTACATGACGTCTTTGTTGATAGCAAAACGGAAATTCGTCCTGCATGATGGAAGATAACAAATATATCAATACGAGTAAGCAGTTCACATCAGCATAACATTCCTTTTTAAAATTAAATACAAAAAAATACAAAAAGAACAAAAAAAATATGAAAAAGCACAAAAAAAGCTTCACAAATGGGGAATAAACTGCTAAAATATAACTGATATTTAAAGTATGTACGTAACAGTATCTAACAATCTTTTTTATTTTCTTCTCTTCTATCTTCCTGATTCCTCTTTCTAGCATTCTGTTTGTGCCTTGATTTCCGTTTACAATGGACTTTGTTTTCTCCTCGAGTTGTCCTACTGTACGTAAACGTTTCTCCTCCAGAATTTTCACACCTTTTAAGAGATAAATAGTGATTAATAATGGAAATCTAATTGAGAAAAAGGGTAGGTTTTTTTGTTTGTTTGTTTTGTTTCTGTTTTTGGTAAAGATTCTTTAAAAATTCTTTTGAAAGTCTTATATAATGATTTAATTTAAATAAAAGTTCATTCACTAGATGAAACTGTGCCACCTGTGTTTTATTTATTTTTTTTTTCATGTCTACAAAGTTCTTAACCCAGGTGGAGGAGTTCAAGTACCCTGAGGTTTTGTTCACAAGGATGGAACATGAGATTGACAGGCGGATTGGTGCAGCGACAGCAGTAATGCGGTCGATATATCAGTCCGTTGTGGTAAAGAAGGAGCTGAGCTGAAAGGCAAAGCTCTTGATTTACTGGTCAATCTATGTTCACCTATGGTCATGAGCTTTGGGTCATGATCGAAAGGACAAGATCTCGGATACAAGTGGTCGAAATAATTTTACTTTGCAGGGTGGCAGGGATAAGATAGACATAGATTATAGATAAGATGAGGAGCTCGCAGTAGAGCCGCTGCTCCTCCACATCAAGAGAAGTCCGCTGAGGTGGTTTGGGCCTCCTGGACACGTACCTAAGGAGGTGTTCCAGGCATGTCCCACCAGGAGGAGGCCTCAGGGAAGACCCAGGACACGCTGAAGGGACTATGTCTCTCGGCTGGAAAGGGAACGCCTGTTGTTGGTGTCCCAGGAAAAATCCTCCTGCCTACACCGACAACAGTTCATCAAACTATCATCCAGGTTAAGTTTCTGAGGGGTTTATAAGCTCACAGAGCTGGCTGCACCTCTGAAAGGATCTAGTGGACTCAGACACTGCTCCAAACAAATCTACGCTGTTTTTTTAGCCTTTATAAAGCACATTGACACAGTTATTTTCTCAATAAAATCTATGTTAGCCATTTAGCAACGAAGCTACAGTCATCGGGCCGACAGAAGCCCTGCCCATCACGCGAATCCGCGTCTGTTCTGGAGTGAATTTGACGTTCATTCGTCAATTTTGCGCGTATATTGTGATTTATCCGTGCATTCCGAGTCTGGTGTGAACACAGCTTAAGACTGCTGCCCCTGCGACCCGGCCCCGGGAAAGCTGACGAAAAAGAATGAATGAATGAATGTCTACATTTAAGGTAGTGCTGTGGCTCAGTGGTTAGCACTGTCGCCTCACAGCAGAAAGGTCTCTGGGTCGAGCCCCAGCTGGATCAGTTAGCATTTCTGTGTCCACAGTCCAAAGACATGCTGTATAGGACAATTTAATGAGCTAAATTGGCCGTAGTGTATGTGTGTGAATGAGAGTGTATGGGTGTTTCCCAGTACTGGATTGCAGCTGGGAGGGCATCCGCTGTATTAAACATATGCTGGATAAGTTGGTGGTTCATTCCGCTGTGGTGACCCCTGATAAATAAAAGGACTAAGCTGAAGGAAAATGAATGACTACATTTTAAGGGTTAACAAGTTCACATCGTTGGCTGAATAATTAATTTAAAATCCAATCCGCAGTAATTAAACACACATTTACAGACCCGCTGTAGGGCATCAACTGGAATATTTTTCTAATTTTAGGATAATGTGCTGTAGCTGATTTTAATTTAAATAGCTATCCATTATCGGGAGACATCTGTAAAAACATTAACTTACTTAAATATTAAAGATCCTTAAGATTCATCTCTTTTCTGAGATCAGATTGCAGGAGGATGAGGCTGAATTAAAATGAGTAACTTCATCCTGTTAGAGTAGAAAGACATCAGAAAATCAGCTCAGGGTAATTAAACAGCATGTTCAGAACATATGCTTCTCAAAATGATAATTGCTTTCTTTTTGAAATTGTCTGTCTCACACACACCGTGATCTGACCTGAGTTTAGAGTTTTAAATCATCTACACTGAAAGGAACGATAAAGAAAACATGATTTACTGTAGGATCTGAGCTAAATGAGTGTTTTGAGAATCTCGCCATTATCTCTTATTAATTGTTGGCTTTGGTCAGGCTGACACTGACATCTAGGGGCTGCTTCGAGAAATTACTCCATCCACTAGAGGTGTACCCAAAACTATCATTCACCATTCAATTACCTGTTATTTTCTTTTGTTAAATGCACTGTATATATTGTAGAAATCTGAAAATCAGTAATCATTGACTTCCATAGTATTTGTTTTTCCAACTATGGAAGTCAATGATTTTCAGCTTTAAAATAACATCATCTGTGAATTGACATACCATGTCCCAAAAGCAAGTTTCTGTGACCAGGTCATCGTGGATCTAAAACTTTGACCACTGCCCTTTAGAGCTCCTTCTGTTGGTGGTGTGCTTTTCCATCAAATTTCCAGTTTTTAATCATTAATCTGATATTATTTGTGATTCATAATTCCTAGCTGAATTTGAGAGAACAACAAATGCATTACGTAATTTGATGTACTAGATTTATACTTCTTTTTTTCTGAAACTATGTTACCTGACAAAAGTCTTGTCGTTGATCACAGTTGTTAGAGCAACAAACATTAACTTGACTTCTAGTTGATCATTTGGGACAAGTGGCAGAAGGTAGCTTTTTCAGATGAATTATCTGTTGAAATGCATCCCAGTCATCATCACAAATACTGCACAAGACCTATTAGAACCCGCATGGACCCAAGACCCGACCCAGGACCCAAGAAATCAGTCAAGTTTGGTGAGAGAAAAATCATGGTTTGGGATTACATTCAGTATGGGACGTGCGAAAGATCTGCAGAGTGGATGGCAACATCAACAGCCTGAGGTATCAAGACATTTGTGGTGCCCATTATGTTACAAACCACAGGAGACGGCAAATTCTTCAGCAGGATAGCACTTCTTCTCATGCTTCAGCCTCCACATCAAAGTTCCTGAAAGCAAAGAAGGTCAAGGTGCTCCATTGGCCAAACCAGTCACCTAACATGAACATTATTGAGCATGTCTGAGATAAGATGGAGGAGACATTGAAGATGAATCCAAAGTCCTGCAAGAATGCTTTCATTGCCATTCCAGATGACTTTATTAATAAGTTATTTGAGTCATTGCAGTGATGTATGGATGCAGTCCTTCAAGCTCCTTATACTATTATGCTAATAAACGTATGGTATAAAAACACTTGTATTTTTTAAATGACTATGGACCTAGCCTATTAATTTTATGTGAGGATTTATTCCTAGAGCTTAAGGTGTACTTATAGAGATTTAATGCAGTTTTTGTACATTTGCAAAACATTGCCAAATATATTTAGATTTAAGATTTTTTTTCAACATTAATATATGGATGAAGAATTTATTTTCAATGGTTTATAGCGAAGTCCCTTTATTATGGTTGTGTTCCAACAAATTTTAGGCCTATAGTTTGGTGATAGCTCATGTATTTTTAATATTCTTATTTTATTATTATTCTTTTTATATGTTTGTTTGTTTGCTTCTTTGTTTGTTTGTTGTACGTCATTGAATATAAACATATCTAGCTTTTTTCCTAGTAGGCCTACCTGCTTATTCACACAGTCACACCATTTCTATTTGTAACCTGTTACCACATGACCGCCACAGATGTTTTTCTGACCCGCCTTTTTGGTTGTTCATAATTAGGAAACGCATAATTTCGGGTTCGAGGTTGTGTAAAACTTCACTCGAGCCCTTTACGAGATTGTGTGAACGCAGATAGCCTGTTCTGATCACAGCATCGTCTTACAATTGACTTTTCAGTCACAAGATGGAGACAGATCCTCTGAGGTGTTTCAGGAAGATCACCAGCACAGCACGATTTTCACATTAATTCGTTATTTCAGCATAAATGTCATAATAATCAATTCGTTCTAATATAAAGTCATTTATTAGTGTAAATCTGTATCTTGCCAAATACCTCAACAATAGCTTATGTTAAAATGCACTGCTGAATTTCAGATATTAATATTTAAAGGCACTGCAAGCACACAACAAAATTCCTCAAATTGTTCAAAAACTGTTTGAGTTTTTTTTTTCTGCTCAACACAAAATATATTTAATAATTTTTGGAACGAATATGCCTAACCATTATCTTCCATATTTCCCCCGTATGTATGTCATCCACAGGGAGGTGCAGTGACATGTTAAAGGGCAGGGGCTCAAGTGGAAAAATGGCACTTTTTATTAAATAATAATAATAATTTTACTTTAATAAATAAAATATAATAAAGGAGATTTCATCCTAAATTCACCATATACTCCCTTAAAAGGATAGTTCATTCAAAACTGAAAATTCTGTCACCAGTTACTCTACTTTTACTTGTTCCAAACCTATTTGACTTTTTTTTTCTATTGTTGAACACACAAAATATTATTTTGAAGAAAGCAGGAAACCTGTAAGCATGCATTGACTTTCATGGTATTTGTTTTTAAAACCAAGATATACATAAAATTTAGTTTTTTATTGTCTGACAGGGAAAGCTTTCCTTAAAAGAACACGCAATAACTTATACATATATTATATTATTATTAGTATTAAACACTATATATTATCCCCAGGAAAAAGGGCACTTTCTCTCCAGTGTTATTCCAGTGTTAAATATACAGTGTGATTTGTTTTGGTGTTGTTCAATGTTAAAACCGGAGTACATTTTAATCCACGAGTGTGAAAGAGCATATATTTAAGTTCTTTTTTTGCAGTGTTAAACTTTTAACCCAATATGCAGTGTATTTCCCACTAGTGATGGGAAGTCCATTTTTTTTGCTCAAATCGGTTCTTTCAGACAAACAGTGATGAAACCAGTATGTTTTACTTAAACTTAAAACACGTCTTGCTGCATTTTAAAATGCTAAATTTGAATGTATTGAAAATATTTCTAAAAAGATTAATGAACATTTAATAAATGAAAACTATTTTCAACATATTTGATCACTGTGATCTGTCACACACACCAATTGATAATATAGGAAAAAAGTAATATATTAACACTTTGAAGGGTAACACACAGTTCAGTTCAATGTAAGAATAAACTCTTACTGTGTTAAAATGTACTCTGAGAGTAATGTACAAATTTCAGACTTTAGAAAGTGTTATTTTAACTCCAAAATGGAGGGAGTCATATACACCCAAGGAGTGTTAAGTTAAACTCAAACTGAGTTAAATGTACACTGATTATTTTGCTGCAGGAGAAAAAAGGGCAGGGGCTCAAGCATCCAAAGCCCCCACCTCTGCACGTGCCTGATTGCATTTATAAAGCATGTGAATAATTATTAATTAAAAAACAGTCAACTCTTGAGGCAGCATTAAATTACACTTTTGCATAACACTTCTGAAAATGCTCATTTAACTCAGCCAGTGTGGATTATATATATATACACCGGTAAAGTGTTAAAATTAACTATCTCAGAGTTGAATTAACCCTGACAATTTTGCCGTATGTTAATCTAAACATTTCAGCACTTTCTAAAGAGAAAATACACAGTAAATGTTATATTTATCTCATTTTATTTCTCTATTATGTTGTTTTGGAGTTTTTGGTTAATTTAGCAGTGCGTTTCAAATAATAAAAAAATAAATAAAATAAAAAGCTGCCAAACATCACAACAGATTTTAAGGGAACTCAAACCGTTTGAGGAAACCGAAATCATTTAAGGCCAAAATAAAAGCAAACTGTTGCCCAGAATAGGGTCAGGTCTGGTTCATTTAGTTGAATTCTGGTTAATGTGGTATTGCTATGGCTTAATTGTGGCCCAGATATGGCAAACAGGAGCGTATACGGCCCAAATGCTATAATTCCATGCAGTATGTGGGCCTGATGTAAGTGTTTGGTGTGGGTCAGATTTGAGCCACATGAATTGCTATCTGGATGAACAGACACGTGCAGAGGTGGGGGCTTTTGCTTGCTTGAGCCCCTGCCCTTTTTTCTTGTGGAGAGAAAGTGCCCTTTTTCCTGGGGATAATATATAGTGTTTAATACTACTAATAATATAATATATGTATAAGTTATTGCGTGTTCTTTTAAGGAAAGCTTTCCCTGTCAGACAATAAAAAACTAAATTTTATGTATATCTTGGTTTTAAAAACAAATACCATGAAAGTCAATGCATGCTTACAGGTTTCCTGCTTTCTTCAAAATATTATTTTGTGTGTTCGACAAAAGAAAAAAGTCAAATAGGTTTGGAACAAGTAAAAGTTGAGTAAATGGTGACAGAATTTTCAGTTTTGAATGAACTATCCTTTTAAAGGTGAGTATATGGTGAATTTAGGATGAAATCTCCTTTATTATATTTTATTTATTAAAGTAAAATTATTATTATTATTTAATAAAAAGTGCCATTTTTTTTCACTTGAGCCCCTGCCTCTTAAAAGGTCTCTGCACGTCCCTGAATGCAATACACACTGTTTTAGTCTTGCATTATAAAACATTAATACTTAATGTTGGTTTAGAGCTAATTAGTTGCATAATAAACCAATACAAAACAACTGTTTCACATTTGATTTTTAATCAGTCACTGAATGCCATGCATGTTGATGTGTTAACATGGCCTTGTAGTCATACACAAATATTTTGTTTTTAAAAAGTAATTCAAACTGCCTAAAACAGGAAAAGCATAAACATATTCATATTTGATGCATTTTGAATGTTGTATGGTTACGGTTTAAGATCATCAGCTTTCACAACAGCATCAAACTCATTTAATAGCCATCACAATGCACATTTAAGAGCACTGTAACAAGTTTTCAACCAAAAAAATAAACATTTTCTCACAATACAAGAACGTTGGCGATTTTACAGAATACTGCAGCTCATCTTTGATCTCTGTGCACATTGGAAGTTTATTTTTTTGGTGAAGGATATTTGGAGATTTGGGAATGTTTGTTTATCACACACTTGGTTGCTGGTAAGTGCACTGTAAAATCCAACAGTCAACTTTATGAAATGAAATGAGTGTAGTTAACTCAAAATTTACTAAAAAGTTAATTCTACTTATTTGAAAAGAGTTTTGAACCCAGCATTGAAGGTACTGGGTTAATTAAATACCTCATTACTTTAAATTAAATGGAGTAAGTTCACAGTATAGATTAGTTTAACTCAAATGGTTGCTATCAGTTGCCTCAAACGGTTTAAGTTGCCTTAATGGGATTTACAGCATGGTTAATAGTTTGAGTTGTCTTTATTTATTGGGTTTTACTGTGCTCAAATTGCTTTGTTTACTAAACGGATTAAGTTCACAGTACTCATTGGGATTAGTTTTTGAACTTAAATGGTTTGTTGCAATCGGTTTCCTTAACTGGTTTGAGTTACCTTAACCTACTGAGTTTGACAGTGTGTGAATTAAATGTGTGAATATGAATTGGTTTATGTTACTAGTTTACTTTATTCTTTAGATGAACAGCAGGTTATTTGTAGATTACTGTCATCCTACATTATCAGATAATTTAAGCAGTTGTGTTGTGTTTCTTAAAGGTGAAAAAGGAAATAAACCTTGAAGGCATGCCCAGTTTACAGATCTGACAGCTTTCCACATTTACCTCATGCATTACAGTTTAACACTTCAGGAAGATTATTTGAATTGGCCATCAGTAAACACAATGAGCAGGTACAGTAACAGCTCACACTTTTCCTACATGTAAATTGGATTGGCACATTTGAGATTTAGCATCACAAAAGAATCAGCTACTGCACAATTCGTGTTTTTGTGTGAGTTTGATAGTCCAAACACCTCTAATCTTATCTAATGTGTCACAAATAAGGGTGGAAGAAAAATAAAGAATAGGGATGTGAATGGGAGGACTTTACATAAACACCTTGAGTTTGTCGTGATCAATTACACGTGGAGGCTTTGTGGGAATGTCTTTGAATTAAGAAAAGTGTCTTTTCTAAATATGTTTTAACTATTTGTGCATTGTGCTATACCATTATTAAAATTATGTAATAATCGTCGTGTCATATTTTTATATTTTCACGTTTGAAAGAATCGGACTGCGTTTTCTCCGACCCTCAGAGAGCGCTGCTCAACACGCCTTAAATCTGACTGACTGTGTCTTGTGCTATATCATTTATCTCGTTAAAATGAATTATTATGGCCCGTTTATAAAATAATCATCGTGTCATGTGTAATAGTTCAAAAGAATCGATTCGCTAAAAAGCATCGGATTCTGCAACGTTTTCTCCGACCTCTAGAGAGCGCTGATCAACACGCCTTGAATCTGACTGTGCCTTTTGCTATCATTTATGGCGTGAAAATAAATTATTGTGGTCCAGCTACGAAATAATCGTAGTGTCATGTGTAATAGTTCAAACGAATCGATTCGTTAAAAAGAATAGGACTCTGCTGCGTTTTCTCCGACCTCCAGAGGGCGCTGCTCAACACGCCGTGAATCTGACTGACTCTTCCGAATGTCATATGAACACTAGAAAACATTTCGTTCATGCTGATAACAAGGTAAGTGAATAAATCTGTCAGTGTGTGCTTTTTGATTCAAAGATGGTAACATGAAGATGACCTAGTAGATGCATGTAGTAGATGTTTCTTCTTCTTCTTTTTTATTGCATAACCATCAGGAATAAACATACAATGCAATCTAAAATATGAAACATAAAAAAACTAAAATAACAATAGTAAAAACTAAAGTAAATAAATAAAAATAAATTAATTACACAAAGTATAGTGTACAGCATTTCTACATCCAATGATTTTAAGAGTTGACAGGGGAATTTAAAAAAGTGTGATAATAATTGATGCATATCTCAGATTTTTTGCTTTTCAACAATTTCACAGTAGAAATAAAGAAGTCAAACTCAATACAAAAAAACTGTTAATGTGGGAGATGATTTAGCAAATTTCTGTTTATGTATGTAAAACTTTGCCAGTAGAATAAGGAGAATAACAATACATTCAAGACATTTGTTGGATTTATTTTCATAATAAAAAAATATATCTTTTAATGTAAAACAATAACTAATTTTTGTAATTTAAAAAATATATTTTGCTAGATCCTTCCAGAAATTGTTTACAACGTTGCATTCAAAAAACAAATGACAAAGGCTCTCTTTATCCACATTGCAGAAACCACAAATAGATGTTTCTTCTTCTCATGAAACAAACAGCTGTTTAATGACGTAAGGTCCACATATTTGAGCTTAAATATGACTACATAGTAAAATATAATAAACAAGGGATCAAATGGCACGTTCCTTGTGGTCATATTTACATGACACACGTTTAAACCCTTATGAAAAATGATCTACGGTTTTAATATATTGTAAAACATAGTAAACATGTTTGTTTGTACGGCTATTGATTAATATTTGCATAACCACAGTTTTACTACAAATATAATCGTTAAACTATGGTTAATGTGGCAAAACCATGCTATTTATTAATTTATTTATTTGTCTGTTTTTTTGGGGTTTCTTTGTTTGTTTAGAGAATGCTTGACACTTGACATTTGTACCAACTTGCAAACAATTCAATAAATAAAGAAATAATAAAACAATCTTAATATTTAAAGTAATAACGTTATTTAAATACAAATATTCTTTAACCATTTCAATTTAAAAAAAAATCTTTAGCATAGAATGGAAGTAGCTTATAAAGATTAGATAGACAGACAGACATACAGATATAGATAGATAAATAGATAGATAGATAGATAGATAGATAGATAGATAGATAGATAGATA
>CAIGQZ010010775.1:2798526-2819932 GCA_903798205.1 Danio tinwini
TATGAATATAGATGTACGTAGATAGATGAACTTGAAATTTTAAAGGTTGGAAAACATGTAAGCAGCCATTTTTGCAATATTTTGAAATATTTTGCAATATATTTTGAAAGTCCTGGCTGGGTCAGTTGGGATTTTTGTGTGGATTTGCATGTTCTCCTCGTGTTGGTGTGGGTTTCCTCTGGGTGCTCCTGTTTCCCCCACAGTCCAAAGACATTATGCACTATAGGTGAATTAAATAAACTAAACTGGCCGTAGTGTATGAGTGTGAATGTGAGAGTGTATGGGATTTTCCATATATCAAATTTCTATTCAATATTCAAATTCAGTGTTCATGCTCATAGTCTTAGAGCTTATATCAAAACTGACTTTGAATCAGCCATACGAGCATATTCTGTAAGAAGAGAGAGGGAAATACTCTGTGCGTTCTTTATCTTGGCCTTGGGAAACAGTGAAGTGAATTATTGCACCAGTGAAATCAGGCCTTATCCCTGAACAGTCTTAAGTTACTGTGCTTAAAAACTATATTTAAAGCTTTTTCTTTTTCCATTGAGGTTACATGGAACAGATGGACAGAGTTGCCGGTGTACAAGTGGAAACAGGGGATTGCACTTAAAGCTTAGAGGAACACATAACAGCCAATGTATGACATGTCAGAAGTTTTAAAAATATCCAGGAGCCTCGTGCCTCGCTTCTTGGAGACGATTCAGACAATGTGACTTCAATATAAATGCAGAGTTATTCACATTATAGCACCAGAGAAACTATTATTGTAAGTCTCTGCATCAAGATCAAAATTAGAGAACAATCTACAATTTAGAGGTCAACTTAATTCAACTCTACAGTTTAACAAAGTGACTTTTATTGACATTTTAGTATTTTTAAATAATATATTGTCTAAGAAATAATATATGAAGAAATAAGTCTGTAAACTAACAGAAAATGTACTAGCAAGTTTATTACAATGTTGTTGTACCATAATAAACACCAACCCAGACAATATATCACTTTAAACTATTACAAATGTTTATAAAAGTTATTTTTCCAACTTTTTAAGGTTAAAACTTGTCACAAGAATTGTCATAGTCTCATAATGCAATTCAAAAGCATAAATAAACAGAGAAAAAATAAATACATGAATCACAAAATAACATAAACTGCTAATATATGGATGTTTTTACAGTGCATGTCAGACTGAACGTCAATCAAGACGTGTCAAAAACAGACAAGCCATACTCAATCTAGAGTTTGACATCATCAATTCATGACCTCTTGATAACCTTTGAGTTCTGAAATGATACCTTACAGTAAACATAAACAGTAATCTTCCAGTAATTTTGCTCACAATGTGCATTTTTGACATTTTCCTGAGGTGGTTTGCAGTTCTTGTACTGATTGCATTATCAGATTCATGCCAGAAAGTGTCTAAAATATTGATCAGAAAATTTGATCTCAGCAGCAGTTAAGCTGTCGGTGAACATATTAAACTAACAATCTCAAATTTGTCACAGACTAAATTGTGACTGAAAGAACCAACACAAGCTCATTGTGCATACGTACCCCTGTCTATTTCCGGAGAGCCCGAATTATGAAGCCAGGGTTAGAAACCACAAAGTGTGTGCCAGGCTTTAGTGATAATTGAATTTATCCTAAAATCTAGCAATCTACACTGTGCTTTTCCACCATGAATTGGTCATCTGAGACAAATTTGCGAAATCCAAAAAGATGAAATGATATAATCTGGTGTCTTTGATCGTTGGTTTGACATGCACTGTCAAAATTGCTGGGTTCCACACAATCGATCTGTGTTGGGACAACATGAAGGAATTAAGTTACCTTATTAAGTTTAACAGATTTAAGTTTATTGAACTTAAAACAATTAGGTTGTCACAAAAAACTCAAGATTTGTGTTGTTTCAGCTCATTTTAAATAAGTAGTTTGAACAAACAGCAAACATAATTTTTTCAGTGTGTGCACCGAAAGCCAATTAATGGCCTCTGCTATCAGATTTTACCTCCAACAAATTTCTGGCAGTTTCAGAAAATTTCAGACATTTTCTGCAGTGTGACTACAGCTGCGAAAAACATCAATCCAAGAACCAATTGGAGTGCTGAACCTGATGGCGATGATGCAATCGTAGCAACTTTAACCTACACAAAAAAAAAACTGTTACTTGTTCAAACTACTTATTTAAAGTGAGCTAAAACGACACAATTCTTGAGATTTTCTTGGGACAACTTTTTTTTAATGTTCAATTCACTTAAATTTGTTACATCTGTAAAGTGAACATAATCAAATTGTGTGGAACCTAGCAATTTTACCAGTGTATCTCTAGGAAATGTCAAAATATTTTCTTTCTGGTTTTATTATTGAGTTGTGTTATGAGTAAAATTAACAACACGAATTGTTTATGCTTGCTGTGAAGTATCATTTCATAACACAGGTTACGAAGGTTACTATTTGATTTAGTTTTTATGGAAACTGTATCTCCACTAGAAAAGGACCATCCACATCAAAAGCTACTGGTCAGCCCAGAAAAAAAACAAATAGCTTATGCACTGCTTAAGTTCAGTGGCTTTACTTTATATCCAAAGAAAAGAAAGATCTTTCAAAGTTGTAAAGAAATTTGTGTTTCTAAACGAATGATTTATTTGATTTATTTTGTCTGACATGTTTACTGTGCCAATATATTTAAAATGTTTAAAATTGAAAAGTTAAGTTGAACTAAAAGTTTTAAAATTTTTTTACCCAAATATTAAAAAAAGAACATATTTTAGAGCAGTAATTACAATACGGTAGAGCTGCACGATTCTGGCTAAAATGAGAATCGCAATCTTTTTCTTAAAATAAAGATCACAATTTTCTCACGATTCTGTAGATGTAAAATAAAGGTTAATACAAGTAGACTATTATTATTGTTAATTCAGAATGCAACTATTTATAATTCTGATGTTGAATTATTATGTTTGAGACATATGCTTGCAATCTGTCATTAACAACATTGTTAGACCATTTTTTTTCTACTGGTAAAATGATACATTTGTCATTATCAGATTCCCCTCTTGCATTATATTCAACATTATATAGACTAGAGTAGTTATACTGTCACTATTAAACATTTACTCTCATGCACAACACTCTGTGTTCGCTATGAAAGAAAAACATATTAAATGCTTGTCATAATCATAACTCTAAAATGCGATATTATTTATTTAAATTATGTGCGCGCTTTCGGTTTCATTTTCACTGCTAAGTGCGGTTCATACATCCCGCACGGCTCCCAAACAATCACTCTGTGCCACAAACGGAATGTTCTTTACAACTTTATTACCTATTATTGACAGCCTATGCAGATTCTGTTCACTAAAGTAGACTTCATTCACAGGCGCGCGCCCGCCCTCTCTGTGGTAGCAGCTCACCCAGCTCACGACACTTGTGATTTCGCGGCAACGAATGCATCATTACATGAAGACAGAAATGACATTTTTGGTTGAATTATACCTTATAAATACAGTATATGACTCTTTCAACACCATTTGGAGGTGTCCACGTTGCTAAACATTGTATGTAAAACAACATGAAGACTTGTGCAGCCCTCTTTGCTTCTCTCCTGAACTTGAAAATATGATTGGCAGAATCGTATAAATGCTGGATTAAGATCGTCTAGGGGGTCGAATCGAGATTGCGATCTTTTTACGATTAATTGTGCAGCTCTACAATACGGTGGTACCTTCTTGAAACTGATATTTTTTACCATCCCACCGTCAGAATCCTATACCGGCCCATGCCTAGTACAAAGCACCCTCTAGTGGATTTGTCTTCATAAACTTGCAACGAAACATACTCAGAGCAACGTATTTTAGGCTGAGGCACATATTTCCAACGAGCCTGGGCTGTTTATTTAGCTGTAAAGGCTAAAATGTGAAATGTTAGTTCTGTAAGATTCCTCACATGTGTGGAAAGCTCCATGTTTACCTGCTGTGTTTGAAAGCTCTAGAGCAAAAGCAAGCATTGAATGTGTGCTAGGTTTTACAGAGCGTAAGTGTGTGTGGAGTGTGTTATTTGAAGTAAACGTATAAGTGTGTGAGAGGCCAGATGTCATTGGAACTCAGAGCAGACACACAGACAGAAGATCAGCACCTCTGTCTGTGTGGGCAAACACTGCTGAAAAACTCTCGGTTCCTGCGCACATACATCTTTACAACTGCACTTGACTACCGTCGTCACTGTGTGTTTACTACAGTACAATCACTGATGGCTGCCTGTCGTCCTACCTTTGCATTGTACAGTTACACGCCAAAACATTATGGCCATTATGTCGCATTAAGGTATTATAGCAATCAAAAGCAATTAAAGTGTCTAATGTTTCAAATAACTCTTGTGATTTAAAAAAATGACAAAAATATGTGTGAAATAATGTTTTTAGTGTAACATATTTATGTAAAAAAGAAACAAAATGCTCGTTCTGACCTGTACTCATTAGAATATATAAAAGAATATAGTCTCCACTCCTCACAAATCTTTTTTATATGATTTTTTTAAATATATTTTAAGCTATACAATTTTATATTTGTGCATATACATTACTTTAGTCAGCACTGAAGCCAAATCTGGAGCCAGTCTAAAAATATGTTTATTTATTAGTAATTTATATGTTATAACTTATATGACTCCCATGAGTTTGGAGGACTGCATTCATACATCTCTGCAATGACTCAAATAACTTATTAATAAAGTCATCTGGAATGGCAAAGAAAGCGTTCATCAAGATTATTTGGATTCATCTTCAATGCCTCCTCCTCCATCTTACCCCAGACATGCTCAATAATGTTCACATCTGGTGACTGGGCTGGGCTGGACAAATTCTAATATACAAAAAGAAATACTTTATTATATAATAAATAAATAATTAATAACAATACATAAATATATTAAATGTAAATCTGTATTGCATTTATTAGTTGATACCAGAAAACCCATTTTGGCCCTTATAAATACTTATACCATAATAAGTACTTATAATAAAGGATGGCATTTTACATTACAGTACATGAGACAATCTGCTTTTTAAAGTAGTGTTTCAGTGCAAAATATAATTGCTTCATATTTAAATGCAAAATAAATTAAACATAATATATTTAATTAAAAATGACAACACAGGCTCATTCTGAAAACGTAGCCCTATATACATTCCTAGAGATCACGAATTCTGTAGCCAGAAGTACGTATGGCTGCATTTCGTCTTTAAAACGAACACTATGGAGCGGTTTGACGCCCTACCTTTTAGAGCTTACCAGCTGACCGCTTACCTCCATATGGACGGCTTTTCTGCTGTTACCAGTTTGTCCAGTTAGCAGAGAGGAGTAAACCACGACGATGGGGTTCAAGTCCGGTGAAAAACGGAAAAGCAAAAACAAAAGCTAAGAAATAAAATAAACAAGTAAATAACAAGGTGAGAATGTGGTAAAAGTCAGATGAGGGCTTTTCTTTTTCTGGATTGCTTTTGAAAACTATTGGTTGGGTTCAGGGAAGAGGGTGGGCAGGTCAATCTGTGCTTTTGAAAACACTATTGGTCAGTCAGTCAGTAAGTTAGTCGACAGTGGGCTCTGGTGCATTTACGCGAGAACAGCAGGTGCGAATGGCACTCGCTAGAGAAATTTAAAATCTCAAAAAGTCTACACAGCGGCCTCTGGTGGATTTGCGAAAAACAAAAACTGCAAAAAAACGTATCTCCTGGGACGTATTTGGCGCTCTCCAGAAATGTATATAGGGATACGTTTTCAGAATGAGCCTGCGTTGGAAAAGGATTTAGTAAGCAAAAAGGCAAGCATAAAGGAGTCATCTGATTGATCACCTGGGTCTAATATTGGCTACAGTGGTCAACATGTATAAGTACACCATTCGCAAATCTCTCATTTTTATTAATATTTTCTAAAGGAAGCTTTACAATATTATATTTGTTCATATACATTAGATTAGTCAGTAGTGAAGTTAAATCTGGAGCTAATCTGACAAAATAACTTATGATAACCGTCCAAAATTAGTGCACTCGAATTTATATGTTGTAGAAAAGTATTAAATAAAAAAAAATTTTGTTGAAATTTTGTAGTTTGTCATTTTTTTCCAATATTTTGCATGAATTTAAATGTATTATCTTTCTATTTCTGCAGATGTTCAGTGACAAAAATATTATTTTAATAAATATATCCATTTAATAAATGTGTTTTGTACAAATGCACCAAAATACATGACTTATATTTATATTCATTTTCAAAATAAGGCGTACTTATTTATGTTGAGCACTGTATGTTAGAGGTTATTTGGCAAATGTGTTTCAATCTCACATTATTTACATTAACTCCTCTCCGCATACGTCCACCTCAGGGGTACTTACATTTTATTGTATTTTTGGTGAACTGAAGGATTTTTATTTGTTTGACATTTCCATCACTCGCTTCTCATGCGATACTTCAAACACACTGAACAGACGACTAAAATGTGATCCAACACTTGTGACAATACACCTCACAGTATTCTCTATATTGTGAGGTATATTGTAAATTTATCTGTATATACGCTGCAAAAAATATTTTCTTACTTAGGTTTTTTGTCTTGTTTGTAGTCCAAATATCTAAAAATTCTTATATCAAGAAGCATTTTCTAAACTAGCAAAACATATTGTCTTGTTTTCAGAAATAATATGCCAATATTAAGTGAGTTTTACCTTAAAACAAGCAAAACAATCTGCCAATGGGGTAAGCAGAATAATCTTGTTTTTCCTTTTGAAACAAGATTATTCTGCTTACCCCATTGGCAGATTACTCTGCTTGTTTTAAGGAAAAACTCACTTAATTTTAGCATATTATTGCCTAAAACAAGACAACATGTTTTGCTTGTCTAGAAAATTCTTCTTGATTTCAGAATTTTTATATATTTGAACTACAAACAAGACAAATACCCTTAGTAAGAAAATCTGTTTTTGCAGTGTATATATTTATTTAGGTGAGATGAACAACCATTTAAGAGATGATGTGGCACATTCCTGTCAACAGCCCCAGCAAACAGCATTTCAGCAACATCTGATTGACACCATCATGCCACTTTTAGGCTGATGTCCAAGTGTTAACGCCTGTGTCAATGAGGCGCTTGACCTCTAATGGCAGGAACAATTAAACACTTTGCATATAAAGAGTCTGCCTGCCTGTACAATTGAAATAACCGTTTGGATTTGGATTAGCTGGATTATGAACTATCAAACAGATTAAGAGAAGTAAAAGAAAGCACAAACACAAAAGGAAGTGTTTCTAATTTTAATTGATCCCCTTATAATGCAGAGGGAAATAAAGGGTGTTTTTTTTTCTTCGCATAAAAAATAAGCCTTAAAACTGTTGTGATGCACGAAAGAAATGTCGTCAAACCCTTTGAAGGAAGGTTTAGACGTTTCCAAAGAACGTGACTGGCAAAATAGGGTGAATTAAAAGCTAGGAAGGAAACGTGTTCAGACTCGCCAGCTAATGCGTATTGTGTGTGTATGTACTATGTGTGTATGTGCTATGATTCTTCAAAAGAAAACCCTCCTCTTATTGTGTGTGTGAGAGTCTTTTCTGTGCCTTTCCTCTCATACTCATCCCTCTCATTAAAAGCAGAGTTCACCTACTGAATTAGGATCCCGGTCTATTATACTAGTCAGTCAACCAGTCGCTAATGGTCTGGCAATGTCAGGAAAATGTTAATGCACACATTAGCGCTTTGTGTGTGTGTGTCCAGATGTGTACATTACTGCCTCTACATGCTCTTCTTCACTGGCTAATTAGACATCGCTGCATTTGGACTCACTCGAATTAGAAATTTCTATATAAAAGCCTTCAAAACGCACACACACACTTCTGTATGTTCATATTAGTGAGATGTGGGCTACGTTTTTGAAGGAAAAAGCCCTATATTAGTACACCGCAATTATGTTATTATATTGAGAGCTGTAATGCAGTGTTGAGGGAACTGAAACGTGCACAGATAAACATGACAGAAATGTGTGCATGCTGCCTATTTCATGTAAAAGCACACATTTTACTTTGGTATAAAATTAAGTAGAATTATGCAACTATTAATGATTTAAATTCCCAAAAATCTGTCGATGACACTGGAGAACAGGATCTGTTTTTTAAGGCATTCTGTGTGTGTTTTATTCACACATTGGTAATTGTTTATTTTTGCAATATTATGAATACCTGTTTCAGTGTTGTATTGGGTAATATAATATATTTTGTATGCTTATTATGGTTTGTTGACCAACTTGTATGCTCAATAATTTATTCGCCCGTATAAACGCTTCTAACTAACCTGCTGCTTGTTGATTTTTTATTTTTGATGTTCATTCTGCTTCAGTCCTGTGTTCATACAACAAGGAAAATGAGTATTGTACACCAATTTTCTCAGAAAACGTATTTCTAAAGGAGGCGTTGACTTGAAATTTTCCCTGGATGTTGGTAACAAGCAAATAAATCCATATATGCAAAGAAAACAAATCTAAGTACTTAACAAGTTAAGTTATGCATAGTAAAATGAAATGACTCAGAGAAAAAGTATTGAACACATAAAGAGAGGTGTAGAAAGGCAGTAAAAGCCCAGACAGCAGCTGAAATCTTTTAGTAGTTCTTCAGCAACCCTCTGCTCTTCATCATGGTAAATTAATATAAGCTGCTTCAGTCCAACATCTACATTACTAGGATGGTGAAGATGAAACCAGGGTGGACATTTCAGCAAGACAATAATCCAAAACACAGCTGAGGAAACTCTCAAATGCTTTCTGAGAAAGAAAATCAAGCTGTAGAATGCCCTAGCCTGACACGAATCCAATAAAAAAATACAAAATAAAGAGCAGATTTGATAGTCGAGACCCACAGAACCATCAAGATTTTCACACTTTGTTGAAGTCTATGAAAAAAAATCACACCTGAGCAGTTCATGTTTCCTCATTCTTCATATGAAAGGCGTCTTTAAGCTGCCATCACCAAAAAAGCCTTTTATATAAGTTATTAAATGCATTTTAGTAGTTCAGCACTTTCTCTTTGTGTCATTTTATTGTTATTAGATATAACAAATTTTTCTAATTTTTTTGTTTTGCTTTATTTTTATGTTTGCATTGTTTGGGTTTTTGGGTTTTTACCAAAATCTGGTTTAATCCCATGTCAACAGCTCCTTTAGAAATATTATTCTTAGGAAAAAACATGATGCGTTCAATACTTATTTTCCCCGCTGTACACAGCTAGTCATCAGCCAATTTCCAAGCTCAGGTGAATGTGATAAATGCCTGTCCCTCTGCTGGACCTCTGGGTAAACAGAGTGGATTGTGGGTAAACAAGAATCAGTCAAGAAGAAGACCAAAGCTGCCACTCAGAGGTCAATCCCTCCCGTTCTACCTTAAAAGAACATTTATTTGCAGACTGGATTTGAAAAAAGCCATAATTGATTTTCTTGGCAATTTATTCCGACATTAAGGTAAAGTATGACTCCTTAACTGATCACATTTACCAAAATAACAGTCACAATATGTAGTCTGTGTTATGTCAGAGCAGCTCTTCTGCATTTATCTATTGAAGATCAATCTGGAGCTACATCTGTAGCCTAACATTGAAGTTCATGGGAAAAAAGCATGAATTGACGGCAAATCCCAAGAGGCTTTGCAGTGTTGCTCATGAGTTCTCATGGTCATGAGGAAGGCCAAACATGGCCCTCAGGGTCACAGGCCGGTTTCCTCTGCTGGCCAAACATGATCTTTCACAGGCTAATAATAAATTGTTAAACACTAAGACAGACTCGGCTATGAAGTTGTAATACTCGAAATCCGTGGTTTATTTTTCTTACCTTTGAGAATGTTAATCTGGGTCAGGGTTGATCTGCGGGGTTAACTGTGTGAATGTTGCTTTGTTTTAATTCGCAATCGTGAGCGGAAGAGTTTGGTGTGCTGTTTCAGATCAGCTTTACCAAATTGTCAGAGTATGATCAATGTTAAAGACATTAGTGGAGTCTAAATCTTTAAAAGCGTCTGAAGCGTCAAGGTTAGGCTCAAGCATCAAATCTCTGGTTTTATAAATAGTTCTGAGAATTTCATTTTTCACATTTTGAAAATCAACATTGGTTATTTTTGTTCTTCAGGCCATCCAATGTCATTTTTTCTTCTTCAGTAGAACGTTAAAGACGGATTACCTGAAACTGTGGTACCAGTGTTTCATAAAATGCAAGTCAATGGTTCAAAAAAAAAAAAAAAAAAAAGCTAACCTGTGCAAGCCATGTGGCTCTTGGTAATAAATTGAAGTATCTGACCAAAACATGTCAAATTATTTACAACATTAAAAACAAGGAGCTTAAATAGTTAGATAGAACTAGATAGATATAGGCCTAATGATAGATAGATGAATAGACATAAAAGTAAGATGTGCACGTTGCAACATAGGCTCATTCTGAAATTGTAGCCTTATATGTGTTTCTGGAGACTGCGAATTATGTAGCCAGAGGTACGTATGGCTGCATTTCATTTTTTAAATAAACTCTATGAAGCGATATGACGCCGTACCTTTTCGCGCTTACCAGAAATTTGAGATCTAAAAAAGCGTACACATCAGCCTTTCGTGGATTCGCGAAAACAAAAACTGAAAAAAAAAAACGTAGCTTCTGGGACGTATTTCAAGAGTTCCCACTTAGATATGCTTAGCATTTAAGCAGGTTTGGCATGCTGTCCCGGGAGAAAACCCTGAGCTCGGAGATACTTGAGCTCAAGGCTCCCGCCCGGTCAATAAGCATATCAGGGGATCCGAGATCAGGTAGGTCTCGAGAGCTCCCCTTAGAAAAAGGGAGGAAAAGGAGGAGATGGGGTGGAAGGGGGGATTCTTCCAAAACGAAGATAGACCAGTAAGGAGAAAATGATCCATATATAGTAAGCTTGGATCGTTCTGATTGGATTATTACTGATTACAGATGAGAAGCGACGACGTTATTGGCCATCAAAATAACGTTGTCCTTAGACGCTGGCTAGACATTAGATTTTGGTTTTGACAAACCCAAACCATTAACTAGCTACTTAATTAATTTTTACTTAATGAAATTAAATAAACTGCACAATATTTTGTTTAAAGCCCTAATGCCAAGTTGGAAAAATTAAGAATTCCCATTTCTTCTCCATGTTGTCTTTTTTCAGCAACTCGCAAGGTTTTCTTACTTTCTGAAATGTTTTTAGAAACTGTAAATGCACATAACTAACAGGAAACACACCGTTCTGACAACGTCTGGAGTTTCTCAGGTAGAAAATTTGATTTCATACAAATTTTCTACCGCTTTCATTGCTAATCTTTCGCAGTATATTGAACTATTGTACTTTAAGTTGTGTTTGTTGTTGCGGAAAGCTTTTCTGTTGATTTTGTGTGTGAAAAACACAGTCTTTGATGGTGGTACCTTATTCTATACCATACTATTTATTATTTGTAATGCAGTACATCAGTTACTATACAGTCGTGTGTGATTATTTATAAATGTTAAGGCTAAAAGTCTTATCTGTGCTGGCTAAGGCAGATAAAGTGTCTTATATTTCCTGTTGTGTCACAGTAAAGACAGATGATCATCCGTTGCCAAAAGTTAAGTAAAGTGAGAGCGTTTTTTTCCCCTTTTTTACAGAAAGAGAATAACACTGGATAAGATTTGTGATGAATAAGAACAGAAGTCAGCTCCTTTCTATTGCTTTTTAAGGTTAGTTTTTGAGCAAACCTTTTTGTAACTTACTATATTTACTTTAACTTATGTCTGTCTTCCACTGCATCTGAAAGGGAACTCTGTTATTTAAGAAATCAAACTCTTCTGTGGAAATTGTGTGTGTGTGTGTGTGTGTGTGTGTGTGTGTGTGTGTGTGTGTGTGTGTGTGTGTGTGTGTGTGAGTGTGTGTGTGTGTGTGTGTGTAGAAGCCTTCAGGGTGTTGCTCATTACAAATCCAGAATGGCAATCTTGTGGAGTCACGTTCGCTGCATCAGTATCAGGCATGATCTGAATGTGCTGTGGTTCAGAGGAGAAAAAAAGGGAAAAACTTAGAGGACTTTGGCCTTCAGATGCTGAGATGCATCTAATTTAATGGAAAAATGGAGTAAGAAAAGAAACAAATGCGCACCTCTGGACACTGTTCAGTTAGTTTGACTTGTTTCATTGGATTTCATTTTTGTACGTTTCATAAGTGTTCCTGCCTAATTTTAATTAGACTTAAAAACTAACTAAACTAACTAACTAAATATACAAATGCATATTGTAAATCAGAACTATACTATATATTTGGTAGTTTCTTGTCAAATGTTTGTGCATTACAATAAAAAGGTAAAATGACAGACACACAGGGTAATTTTAAAGTCACTTTTCAATAGAAATAACAACAGATTTATCATTTTACTTACTTTGATATCTCAGTCAATGACAATGACCCCATAATGACAACGTGAAAAAAGGGTTTTTGAAAATGTTGCAAATTTATTAAAAATAAAAACCTGAAAAATCCCAAGTACATAAGTATTCACAGCCTCTAAATTGAGCTCAGCTACATTCTGTTTCCACTGATCATTCTTGAGATGTTTCAGCAGCTTAATTGGAGTTCAACTGTGGTAAATTCAGTTGATTGAACATGATTTGAAAAGACATACACCTGTCTATATAAGGTCCCAGGGTTGACAGTGTATGTCAAAACACAAACCAAGCATGAAGACAAAGGAATTGTCTGTAGACCTCCAAAACCAGATTGCCTTGAGGCACAAGGCTGGGGAAGACTACAGAAAAATTTCTGCTGCTCTGAAAGTTCCAATGAGCACAGTGGCCTCCATTATCCGTAAGTGAAAGTTGTTTGGAACCACCAGGACTCTTCCTAGAGCTGGCCGGGCATCTAAGCTGAGTGATTGTGCAGAAGTACTTTAGTCAGGGAGGTGATCAATAACCTGATGGTCACTCTGTCTGAGCTCCAGCGTCCTTCTGTGGAGAGAGGAGAACCTTACAGAAGGACAACCATCTGTGCAGCAATCCACCAATCAGGCCTATATAGTAGAGTGGCCAGCCGGAAGCCACTCCACTCCTGGAATTTGCCAAAAGGCATCTGAAGGACTCTCAGACCATAAGAAACTAAATTCTCTGGTCTGATGAGACTAAAATTGAACTCTTTAGAGTGAATGCCAGACGTTATATTTAGAGAAAACCAGGCACTGCTCATTACCAGGCTAATACCATCTCTAAGTGAAGCATATTGGCGGCAGCATCATGGTCTGGGGATGTTTTTCAGCAGCAGGAATCTGAAGACTAGTCAGGATAGAGGGAAAGATGAATGCAGCAATGTACAGAAACATCTTGAATGAAAACCAGCTTCAGAGTGCTCTTGACCTCAGACTGGGGCAACGGTTCATTTTCCAGCAGGACAATGACCCAAAGCACACTGCCAAAATATTAATAGAGTGGCTTCACAATGTCCTTGAGTGGCCCAGCCAGAGCCCAGACCTAAATCCTATTGAACATTTCTGGAAAGATCTGAAAATGGATGTACACAGTTGCTTCTCATCCAACCTGATAGAGCTTGAGAGGTACTGCAAAGAGGAATGGGCAAAAATTCATGAAGACAGGTGTGCCAAGCTTCCGGCATCATATTCAAAAAGACTTGAGGCTGTAATTGCTCAACAAAGTATTGAGCAAAGTCTGTCAATACTTATGCACATGTGATTATTTTTAGGTTTTTTATTTTTTATAAATTTGCAACAATTTCAAAAACTCTTTTTTCACATTATTGTCATTATGGGGTATTGTGTGTAGAATGTTGAGAAAATAAATGAATTTAATCCATTTTGGATTAAGGCTGTAACATTAAAAATTGTGAAAAAAGTGAAGCGCTATGAATTCTTTCCGGATACACTGTATATATGTGATCTTGCAGTTGATCAAAAAAAGTTAAATATTTAACAGACAAAATGTTTAGCATGATTCGCTATTGCTACTACATGAACAAACCCTTGTGACACAGTTTAAAAGCAAATGGTAAAGCATTCAAATTACAAGAGTTTTTTTTATTGTAATCAATATATTTTCATTTTGTGTGACAAAGTGTGAATAGACATCCAATAATAATCATGTCTTTCATGTTGTTTTGAATGCATCCATCCACATAAGTGTTTACACCAGCAATTTGGTTAAAAGGTGTTTTTGAATACCTCTGAAAGTGGTCGAAAAAGCATTTTTGACTTTATACTTTTAGTATCATCTGCTTTTTTTTTATAGGATTGATGAAAATACTTCTGAATACCCACAGGCCTCCAATTGTTTTTTAAGGTTGCAAGTAAGTCAGTATTGTCTAAATATAATAATATTGTCTGTTGAACTGAGCTGTCACATGTGCTTTAGGTCAGAGGTGAGATTTGTGTTTGTTTGAAAGTTTATGCCTCTTTACTGCCACAATAAGCGAAAGGTGCCACTGTGGACACATGCAGGGAATACTCCACATTCCTCCATGCTTTTTCTATAAAGATCAGGCCATAACGGTGCACATTTGTTTTGAACAGCCAAACAAACACCTTTAGATTCCTGAAGGAGTCTTTCACATTTTTGGCTGGGCTGTTGTTTTTACTCAAATATATGACTTTAGGGGTAATTCACCCAAAAATATACTCACAGTCAAGAGGTTCTAAACTTTCTGCATTTCTTTCAGATAAAAAAGAGGATATTCTGAAGAATTCTGAACACCTCCAAAATCCACCACACTTTCATTATATTTTGTCTTCTGAGGCACATGTTATTATATTAAAAGCCCCACAGTGGCTTGTCCTACCATCGCGAATTTCATTTTTCTTTATAATATTTGCCGCCAGTTTATCAGAAAGCGACAATTTTGTCCCCATTGGATTGAAACTGTGCTTAATTTGCAAATGTTTTATGGCAGGGGTGTCCAAACTCGGTCCTGGAGGGCCGGTGTCCTGCAGTTTAGTTCCAACCCCAATCAGACACACCTGGGCTAGCTAATCAAGCTCTTACTAGGCTTTCTAGAAACATCCATGCTGGTGTGATGAGGCAAGTTGGAGCTAAAATCTGCAGAACACCGGCCCTCTAGGACCGAGTTTGGACACCCCTGTTTTATGCAATATCCCATTTTTGAGCATATATCTCATTTGCATCTTCGGATGGAAACATACAATATACAGTTGCAATCAGAATTATTCAACCCCCTGATTTATTAGCCCCCCTGTTTATTTTTTTCCCCAATTTCTGTTTAATGGAGAGAAGATTTTTTCAACACATTTCTAAACATAATAGTTTTAATAACTCATCTCTAATAACTGATTTATTTTATCTTTGACATGATGACAGTAAATAATATTTGACTAGATATTTTTCAAGACACTTCTATACAGCTTAAAGTGACATTAAAGGCTTAACTAGGTTAATTAGGTTAACTAGGCAGGTTAGGGTAATTAGGCAAGTTATTGTATAATGATGGTTTGTTCTGTAGACTATGAAAAAAATAAATAGCTTAAAGGGGTTAATAATTTTGACCTTAAAATGGGTTTTAAAAATTAAAAACTGCTTTTATTCTAGCCAAAATAAAACAAATAAGACTTTCTCCAGAAGAAAAAAATATTATCAGACATACTGTGAAAAATTCTTTGTTCTGTTAAACATAATTTGGGAAATTAAAAAAAAAAAAAAAAAAATTCAAAGGGGGTTCAATAATTCTGATTGCAACTGTAGCTGGTGGCTACTTCAATATATATTTATTTTTTCCCATCAGAAAAAGAAGCTTAAACAGGTTTGGAAGAAGTAGAGATTGAAATAATAATGATGACAGAATTTAGATTTTTGTGTGAACTATCCCTTTAACATTTCTCTTAAATCAACACTTCTAAAAGGTTGCTGAATGTAGTTCCAGAGCTTGTGACAATGTTTACACAGATTATAAACATTACATAACAAAATATGACATTCAAAGCTGTTTTTTAATACATCTAACAGATGGAAAGGCCTGAAAAACTGTGAAGTGCCTAATAGCATCTTTCATCCCATTTCATCGTTCATAGGAATCATCAGCATATTAAACCCAGACCAAGTAGCACTTGACGTGTTAAGCTTTCCGCTTGTATAATATGCCATTAGATGATCACATTCATTCATATTCAACTGGATCTAACACAATCAAGAGGACTTATGAGCAACCAATGTGGGCCATGACCTCTACTGACCCACAATGCCTTGGGAACTGCTGTTGTTTTTTCTCTCAGAGTCTGGCTGATGTCTGAAACGCAGGAAATGATTTGGAATGGAGGAGTCAATGTTCTTCTGGCTTTGCTACAGTTGGAATGGTACTCATAATGATAAGGACACACACGCTCTTGATTTCTCACTGTCTGTCTCTCTCTGTCTATCTCACACACAAAGCTGGTTCTGTTGGGCTTTCTGGCTGCAGGGGTGTAAAGTGCAGATGAACAGAGAGAAGCTGCCGGTGGTGAGCGTGATGTCAGCCTGTGTGGCCACATAAAGACTGGCTTTTGGGAGGCAGGAAGCTGAGGTCAGAGCCTCGACCCTGATGCGGAGCGACGCTGCGGCGGACAGTAGAATAGACACGTCAAGTGGTGCAGATGCAGAGAATAGACTGACTCAGTGTGTTACAGCATGAATGAGAGACTGAGAGAGTTTGTGGTAGTATGTTGGTAGCTGGATTTTCATACTAATATGAAGGAAATTTTATATAAGGTTGCAAAATATTGTAAATATGAATTAGGTGAATTTCCATCAAGTAATTAGAGTGTCTGACTGTAGGATTGGTAACCTAGCAACCCACACTATACAAGGCAAGCATACTGGAGACTGCTAATTGGTCACATGGGTAGTAATGTTTGGTTATTTGGCAAATGCGTCTCCATCTTACATTATTTGCATTAACACTTTTTCACACGAGTGCAAATCCTTTTCAGACAAGCGTAAAAACTTTTAATTGAAATTTGACAATTCCATTATTTGTTTCTCATGCAATACTTCAAAAAGTGCAATAGCACAGGGTGATAGAAACCCAGCTAAAGTCTTCTCGGATTTCTTGTGTGTTTGTGTGTGTTTGACTGTTACATTCTAGTTGTAATTATTTTGTTGGTCTATTGCATCTCATTGTCTTTCGGATGAGACGTTAACCAGGGGCGTTGCTAGACCCAATTTACTAAGGCACGTGCCCCAGTAAAAGCTTTGAGATATGATTTACTTCATATGCAAGTGTATCTATTAAGAGTGGTAATCCCGGAATAAAGACGCTATTCTCTATGTGCAACCAAACCAACACTGGTAAAAGCAATGTAGTTTAATAAAAAAGCAAACTGATGCATCTCTGCATGTGCGCAGAAAACCACACCCACACACCGCTCCTGCTGGACCTGGACTCGCTGCTCTTCCGTGTGAGTCTGCACGCTGAAAAATATACCCGCTGCTCACGCGCCGCTCATGCATTGTGAGTCTTTTATGTGGAGGTGACGGCACGCAGTGAGTTTTGCAAGTCGACAAAACTAATTTCAACAAAACGACAAAACTAGATTCAAAACTAGTTTAAACAATATGATGGTGATCATACTAAGCATGCCTCCTGATAGATTTTTTGTATGAAGCACAAAGGAGGGATGCAGTTAGGGAGGTAAAATTAATAAACCTAATTCTCTGCCATGTGTCAAGTCTTAGACAACAGATAATCAAACATTTTTTTTGTATTCTATAGAATTGCCTATAGAATTTCATTGAAATGAAATTATTATTCATGCAAAAGATTTTTTTTAAATGATCTTGGCATACCACTTCAGTTGTGCCTTTACATTATTTTCCAGTTACATATTAATTTAATTTAGAATAAAAATTGTATAATAATATACATATTATATATATATAATACGGGGGGTGCCCCAGTAGAGCTTTATGTCTAGCAATGACCCTGACGGTAACCAAGGCTTAAAACCATGACGCAGATAAAAATTGGACGTTAAACAATGGCACTTTTCATAAAGAGTACGGGTGTAACCTCGGTGTCCCTTACCCATCATGACCTCACAATCATCTCATCCACTGAATTGGCTCTATCACTAGCTACGTTTACATCCACCTATTTTCATGCGCATTTTGCATATGCGCATAAAAAACGAAACCAAGATGCGCATAAATTTAGAAAATTGAATAGGATGAACTGAGTAGGATAAACTTTTTATTTGATAAGAAAAGATCCGCTTAAACTATGGTGGAAACACTTTTATCGCTCAAATTCCAGCATGCGCATTAAAAAAAGGTCATGTGATTTTGTTACAAGAGATCATGTGATGATAGAAATGTGTGCGAATGGATAAACCAGAAGGCGGAGCACACTGTAAAACATCTGAAATGTTGTTTTGGTCATTCTAAAATGCCTTAACTGTTTCTGTATTAGTGTTATTATATTATTAATGACCTCCAGAATCAAGAAAATCTGTGGTCTGCGTCTGACGCCTTCAAACGCTGTCGCGCATTCACTGCGTGTCAGGATTGCCCTCTGAGGCACAAGTCATTTATTAAATAAAGAAATGATTGACACAGCTTCTCATACCATAGCGAATTGCGTTTTTACTGTTGATATTTGGCACCATTTAGTCAGTAAATGACGATTTTGTTTGCTTTGACTCGTTGGATGGAAACGCTGCTTTATCCGAATGTCTTTTATTCGATTATCCAGTTTTGCGCATAAAGTTAATTCACATTTTTGGATGGAAACATAGCTACTGTGTCTCCACTTCACCTATAGCTGGTGTGTCCTGTGGCTGCCGTCGCATCATTTAAGTGGATGCTGCACACTGGTAGTGGTGTGAAGAGACCCACTTCATGATTGTGAAGCGCTTTGTGTGTATAATCTTAAATGCTCTATATAAATACACACATTACATTGCTGTCTAGTTTGCTTTTGTCATTATGCTACTTAAATGCTAGATTAATGCACAAGAATATTTTTTTATTACAACAGTTTTGCAAGTACGTTTTATACCATTTCAAATATATATATTTTGTGCATGCTGTATAAGTGCACATACATTGTTTACCCATAGTGCTTGCATGGTCATGATACAGCAAGTAATACAACAAGCAATTAGATTGGGCTAGCTTTTGCAGCTGGGAATTGCTTTACAATGCTCTTGATGGGTGAACATTAGCCAGTGGGGGAGTGTCTTTTTGTCTCTTTAGTTGTGAGTTATTCATGCTCATTGTCACTCCCACGCATTTAGTATTCTGACCCAAAATAGACATTACAAAATGTAAAATATTGTAATGTTTTCCTTGAATAAGAGGACAGAATAATTTTCACATAACTGTGAAGTAAGTATTCTAGCCTACAAGATTGGTTACTGAAAAGTCTTGGTCAACCCCATTCAGTGGTTTGGACCTTATTTGAGCAAAAAAAATGTCTCCAAAACTTACCACGCATGAAATTTTTTTCTTCTAAAAAAAACGCAAGCATGTACATCAATATTTTTCACTTATTATTGTAGCACAGTCTGTGCTGAAATAAAAAAAATACAATACTATTTAATAAGTAGCTGAAATAAGCACAAATGACAGGGGATGTCAAACATCTTAGGGACCTTAAAATCACATGCATGACCCAGCCGAGGCTCGAACCAGCGACCTTCTTGCTGTGAGGGGACAGCACTACCTACTGCGCCACTGCGTCACCTAATTTTTTACTTATATAGATATAGTTGAAGCTAGAATTATTAGCCCCCCTGAATTATTAGCCCCCTTGTTTATTTTTTTCCCCTAATAACTGATTTGTTTTATCTTTGCCTAGATGACAGTAAATAATTTTACTAGATATTTTTCAAGACACTTCTATACAGCTTAAAGTGACATTAAAAGGCTTAATTAGGTTAACTAGGCAGGTTAGGGTAATTAGGCAAGTTATAGTGTAATGATGGTTTGTTCTGTAGACTATTGGAAAAAAATTAGCTTAAAGGGACAAGTAATTTTGACCTTAAAATGGTTCTTAAAAAATTTAAAACTGCTTTTGTTCTAGCCAAAATAAAACAAATAAGACTTTTTTCAGAAAGAAAAAATATTATCAGACATACTGTTAGAATTTCCTTGCTCTGTTAAACATCATTTGGGAAATATTTAAAAAAGAACAAAAAATCAAAGAGGGGCTAATAATTCTGACTTCAACGGTACAGTATATATTAATTTCTAATAACTTTTAATTTTCTAATAGTTTTCTTTGATCTTTGCCATGATTACAGTAATAATCATCATCATACAGTAATAATATATTTTAATAATATTTTATGCTGCCTGAGCCTCAAAAATACTACCACCAAACCAGAAATGAGGGTTCGAACTGTGCCCTCCCTCAACACCATTGCTAGAGCATTCTCATTAAGCTGAAGATCATTGCAAAGCCTGAGGGATGATGTAATACTGTATTGATGCTCTCTTTGGGTTAAACTCAATAGCACTTGTATAAGAGCTGTCTGCTCGTCTGGATGGCCGACAGTGGCCGAAGAGGAAGTCAGCGGGCAGTCTCGTGGCCCAGAGAGAAGAAGGACCATAGAGAGAGAGATGCAGAAACAGAGGGTCTTGTGAAGGGTCACATGACAGCTGTGCTAACTGTATAACCTTGCTGTGGATAATGCTGTTTTTCAAAACCAAAGCATTCACATTCTTCCCTTTTTGTAGTTCCAGAATTTTTGTGCTTAATATTTTAGCATTTAAAAACTATACGCTATTTGTTTATAGTTTTTTATGAAAAATTAGACATGAGAGACTATGGATTTCTCCCACATTCCAAAGATATGCATTATAGGTGAATTTAATAAACTAATTTGGCCATAATGTATGAGAGTGTGTGTGTGTATGGGTGTTTCTCAGTGCTGGGTTGTGGGTAAAAGGGCATCTGCCACATAAAACATATGCCAGATTAATTGGCAGTTCTTTTAGCTGTGATGACCCCTGCTAAATCAAAGACTTAGTCAAAAGGATAGTGAGTGAGTGAGAGAGACTATGGATATTCCATCGTATTTTTTAATATGACAATTTGACATTGTTGGCTCAGTGGTTAGCACTGTCGCCTCACAGCAAGAAGGTTGCTGGTTCGAGTCCCAGTTGGGCCAGTTGGCATTTTTTTTGTGGAATTTCTGTTCTCCCCGTGTTGGCTTGGGTTTCCTCCGGGTGTGTGTGTGTGTGTGTGTGTTTCCCAGTGCTGGGTTGCAGCTGGAAGGACATCTGCTGCGTAAAACATATGCCAGAATAGTTGGCGGTTCATTCCTCTGTGGCAACCTCTGAAATAGAGACTAAACTGAAGGAAAATGAATGAATGAATTTGACATTCTCTCTCTCTCTCTCTCTCTCTCTCTCTCTCTCTCTCTCTCTCTCT
>CAIGQZ010010775.1:2819942-2841355 GCA_903798205.1 Danio tinwini
TCTCTCTCTCTCTCTCTCTCTCTCTCTCTCTCTCTCTCTCTCTCTCTTTCTCTCTCTCTTTTTCTGTGTGAGTAATAATTTGCTCTGTAATGTTTATTCTTGGTGAGTTTAGAGGGTGAGAAGGATAGATAGTGAGTGTGTGTGGTGAGTTCTACTACACTTCAAACTCGCCTGTCAAACCATAATACACACACATGAGAAACTGACCTGCCAACTTGGTTAAACATTAAACTGCACACATGTACCACTGCCAAACACACACACACATAACTTGTCTTCTTAGGCAACTTGAGTTCAGAAGTGATTGTCTGTTAAATAAAAACAGCAATAATATTAACTAGGGATGTCCCGATCAGGTTTTTTTGCCTCCGAGTACAGAATAAGTCCAGAAAGGTACAAAAAACATTGTGAAAACAGACCATATGCCTTTAGTGGTTATCAAGCTATGATTTTCTTTAACCGTTTCTTCTCCTCGGTATATATATATATATATATATATATATATAAACAGAGCTTGACATTAACTTTGATCACCAGCCACTGTGGCTGGTAGTTTTCCAACGTTACTAGCCACTTGCTATTTTCACGAGCCACAATTTTATTGTTGGGAAAATATATTTTATATGCATAAATTTGACTTTGGCATGCTAAAATGACTTCATTTAGATTTAGGTTTTTTTCACTTGCCTCCTTGTTTATTTAACTGTTTTTTGTTTACGAGCTTACTCAAAGACCATGAGTAAATGGGTTATGCTTTCATAAAAAAAAGTGTTGCATTGCAATTATTTTTCTTTCACAGGACTTTTCATTTACCTTTTTTTTCTCTGGCCACACCAAACTAATTATTTACTTGCCACAAATTTTAAATAATGTGTCAAAACAAGCAAAATACTGCTGTATACATACACTTTTTATTCAACAAAACAGTTGAAATTGAAATAAATATATGTTCTCACACATCTAAAACTATGCACAGTGGTCTGTTCTGGCTTCCAGATCACCAGTTAACTATGCATACAACAACATATTAAAGCAACATTATTGTAAAGATTAAAGATTATTAAACTAGCCTATATTAACAAAAATAACAGCAAGCAAAAGAAAGTGGGTAAAAAACATTCCGTGTGCGATAATGAAAGGATGATGCTGTGCACATGGTTAATGTTATGCCAAATAATAATCAGTTTAAAGAATGGTTAAATCAAAAGCAACAACAACTGCTGCTGCTTACAAGCCCTTGAAGGACTGTGGGTGCACGAGCATTGCACTAGTTTCGTTTCCAGGCATGGTTACTTCAAGTGAGGAAATGGCACAAAAGCTTTTAAACACTCGCGCGCATCAAATCATCTGTGCGCGCAACACTAAAGCAGCTCGTCAGTGAGTGAGGAAAGCCTGTCTCACCGTGTCGCGTGATCCTCTCATTCATAATTTACCTGCTATCTTTTGCATATAGACAAACGGTCATAAACTAACAGTCTAATCTGTAGTGACAATGAGCCTGCACTGGCAATTTAAAAATGGGCTTCAGCCAGCCAAAGTAGCTAGTGGGAGTGGCTGTCTAACCCGAGGTAACATCTGATTCCGATTGGATCTGAAACCACGTGATCATGTCCGATTTATGATCAGGTGATCAGATCTGGACATCCCTAGAATTATTAACTGTTGGAAGTTATAAGCTTAAGCAATTATGCTGGTGGGAAAGTTTTATTTGTGTTCAGAGCAGGTTAAGGTTAACCTCTTTAGAACATATTGCAGTTCTTTATACACAGCTCCCCTGTGGTATCATTTTAAAAAAGACCATAAGCTCCATAAGCTGCAGGTTGCATAGAATATTTGTCTGAGGATTCTTCTTAAAAAAACATAGATGGTGTAGTGCAAGTGAATTATTTTGTAAGGTCAGAGTTCAATATTTTTTTTTGCTTTGATGAGAAATTTGATCTATACGTTTATCTGTCGATTAGAGAAGTCTCAGAATAGTATTTGTGTTACAGTGAGGAAGTGACGCTGACAACAGTGGTGTGGATCCAAATGCAGGTTTATTAGAGAGGTCAGGTAAGCCATGGTCAACACAGGGGCAAACAGATGTATATGGGCAATCCAGAGTCGTAGTCAAATACACAGGCAGATTGTGAGAAGGCAGGCAGCAGGCAGGAATAAACAGATAAACAAAGCGAGGATCAAAGCACGGCAAAGCAAGACAAAGGAAACGCGTTGTAATGTTACTAAACAGTAAACAAGACTCAAGCCACAAGCCACAAGTGTGTGTTAGTGTGCTGTATTTATAGTGCAGTAATCAGTACAAAAGCAGCTTCAGCTGTGAGTGTCTAATCAATGTCGACTTTGAGCAAGTTAATGCATGACTGGATCTGCAGTCCATAAACCAGCAGATTTGTAGTTCGTTAGTGATCTGCAGCCCTTAGATCACTGATAATCATAACAATGTGAATGTTGTTGATAAACCCTAGCCTTACTGAGGTGCGTTATCAGTCACCTTTTATGAAATATTGGCATAACTGTCTTTTTTAAGATATGTTGTGTGGTTTGTATTGTTTTACTCATCATCATGTGCTTCCAAACCACTGAGACCTTCGTTCATCTACAGAACACAGATTCAAATATTTTGGATGAAATCTGAGAGCTTCCTCATGGTTCACAGACAGCAACGGTCCAGAATAAGTCCAGAAAGGTACAAAAAACATTGTCAAAACAGTCCACATGCCTTCAGTGGTTATCAAGCTGTGATAATACTTGCACACATAAATCAGTAATAAGGACTTTATTCAATCGTTTCTTCTCCTCTGTGTCAGTATATTGCGCACATTCACTAGCACTGTGCACTGATCATGAAGAAACATGAATAAAGCCTGTGTTTTTGTTTTATGTGTGCACAAAAGTATTCTTTTAGCTTTATGATATCCCTATTGAACCACTGAAGGCACATGGGCTGTTTTGACAATGTTTTCTGATACCTTTCAGGACTTTGAACAAGTCAGGACTGTTTGAATGTTTAGATGTCATCTAAACTATCTTAATTTGTCTTCCTGCAAGGGTGGCCCAGTGGTTAGCACTGTCATCTTACAGCAAGAAGGTCGCTGGTTTGAGTACTGGCTGGACCAGTTGCCATTTCTGTGTGGAGTTTGCATGTTCTCCCCATGTTGGTGTGGGTTTCCTCTGGGTGCTCCGGTTTCCCCCATAGTCCAAAGACATGCGCTATAGGGGAGTTGGATGAACTAAATTGCCCACGTGTGTGTGTGTGGATGTGAGAGTGTATGTGTGTTTTCCAGTGCTAAGTTGTGGCTGGAAGGGCATCCGATGTGTAAAACATATGCCAGAATAGTTGGCGATTCATTCCGCTGTGGCGGCCCCTGATAAATAAGGGGCTAAGCTGAAGTACAATGAATAAATGAATGTCTACCTTCAGACAAACAAAGGTCTCAAGAGTTTGGATTGACACAAGGGTGAGAAATTAATAACATAATTTCATTTTGCGTGAACTAACCCTTCAACCCTTCAATTTAATCCAATAATTAATTAAATATATGAGTTTTTTATTCCTTTATGATGGCCTGTTTAACAAAGCTAGTCATTTTTAAGTTGTCTTTTCACTTTTTTTTATACTTTGACCTAAAATAAGGGACATTAGATGCAATGGCCTTAGTACTGGGAGCACATTTGTGATGCAGTCCAGGTAGTACGCTTACAAGGTTTTGGAACAAAGCTAAAATCTTCATATCTGTATGATTATAGACTTTGTTAACTGTTAAAATATCATAATTTGCCCATTTCCCCAAGGTTAATCCTATATATAGCGCAAAGCTGTTTTTCCTCACACAAATTGAATTGTTTAGTATGTTCTTGTAAATGAAGTGAGTCACATTGGCTAGCATTTCAAGTACTGCTGGTTAAGTCAGAACAAACGGATAATCAAATCGTAGGAGCAGCAGGTTTGGTAAGAGCCAATTATTGATATGGGCATTATTACATTTAGCTACTCCTATCAATATTGAATCATTCAAAATTTAGTTAATTAAACTTAACAAAAAATCATTAATATAAAATTCCCAGCTAAAATGATTATAACTTCCCCAATACCCTCACTGAAAAAATGAAAGAATCCCTTGTTATTCAGTCTCCTTTCATTCCTCATTTCCCTGTTAAAGTCTCTTAACGCAATAAAAAGAAACCAGTTGAAACTGATTGCAGGAATGAGAATCACACATTCACAATCTCCTCAGGCAGTTATGTGTGTTGTTGTCTCATTTGTATTGCTCTTATCTAACAGGGCATCATTTGATTATCTAACAGAGCATCATTTGATCACATTATTGTAAAGTGATTTAGTCTTTTATTTTAGTCTGTTATATCCTGCATTGATCCTTTTCTTCAACCTTTCAGGGTGTATTCCTATCAGGTAGACCTCGTGTGACATGTTTGACCCATAATTAGCACACAAACCTGGTTATCTTAAAGCAGTCTACAAGGGCAATGTCACACCTGAGTGCAGTCACGTTATGACTTTTTCATGATTTTACCGGTGTAACGGACTGAACGTTTAAGATGAGTCAGTGACAGTGACAGTGCCGCTACAGGGCACAAAGGATCGTGGGAATTGACTGTTGTGGATTTACTTGCTGAACCAGAAACGCGTCCAAAAGAGGAGGAAGACGTTTGCAAAATTAGAATCCAGAAAATCCCACTAATAATTATAGGTGTCACAATATGAATTACATTGTTGCATTTCCAGAAAAAAAAGTGAATGGCTTCACATGCAAAGCTCACTGCTGTATTTCTCATGCAGTTGCTAAGATGTTTTGAGGGATTTCAATGGCAAATAGCAAATCTATTTTTCATTTGGTAATTACTGAGGCAATATGAATTAAGGATATTGTTTTGTCTGACTTGATAATAAATGAACAAGCAGAAATCAGACAGAATATTAATTACTCCGACCAGACATAATTATCATTTCTGAGGCAACAAGACAACAAGTTGATTATGCTTGAACTCACAGTGCCCCGGGAAGAGCGGATGGAAGAGGCAAATGAAAGGAATCGCTCAAAGTACCATTAGCTTCTAGAGAAGTGCTAGGAACGGGGCTGGAAGACCCACTGTGAGCCAACAGAGGTGGGCTGTAGAGGGTTTGCAGGGCATTCACTCTGTAAAGTCTTCATAGGCCTAGCAGTAGCAGCTAAGAAGAGGGCCATTAAGTCCGTTTGTGAAGCTGTAGAAAAAGCCACAAGATGGCTATGGATAAATAGGCTGATCTGTGGGTGATGGCTATTGGGATGCAAGCTGAGGTCTGATCAACCTCAGCTGGGTCACCTGGGTGTGCGTGTCTGATGTTGAAAGACCCAAAACACCCAATGACCCCAGGATACATCACTGACGATGCGTCCCAGTGCATCTAGATGATCTATCTTTGCACACAATTAGCAAAATTACATGCATTTTAATGTTTTAATGTTTTCAACAAAATATTATACACATTTAGGTAGAAAATTACACTTATAATTGCACTCAAATAGAAAGATACATGAACAGAAATATCACTGCAATAAAGGCTTTACTGATGTAAAGTTAAAAATGATTTGATGATTAATAAGATTTAATAACTGCAAGTTTATCTTGTTGCATTTCAGGCTCTCTAAACTACTTTAGTAAGATCACTGCAAAAATGCTTTTGTTACTTTGATTTTGTGTCGTGTTTCTAGTCTAAATATCTAAAGATTCTTAAATCAGGAAGCATTTCTAGCCAAGCAAAACATATTATCTTGTTTTAAGAAATAATGCCAAAATTAAGTGTGTTTTTGCTTAAAACAAGCAAAAGAATCTGCCAATGGGGTAAGTAAAATAATATTATGTTAAAAGGAACTAAATTATTTTGCTGATTCCACTGGCAGATTATTTTGCTTGCTTTAAAGAAAACCTCAATTATTTTGGCATATTATTTTTTTAAATAAAACAATATGTTTTGCTTGTCTAGAAAATATTTCTTGATTTAAGAATCTTTAGATATTTGAACTAGAAACCAGGCGAACAATCTAAGTAAGAAAAGCATCTTTTGCAGTGATCTTACTGATGCAGTTTAGATAACCTGAATTACTACAAGATAAACTTGCAGTTATTAAATCTTATTCATCATTGAATCAGTTTTACCTTTACAACAGTCATCAGTACATCTCTATTCAGATCAAATTCTCTTAACTTTTTTACCTGTTATTTAAATTTAATTTGTTTTTGTTTTTTATCTAGCTGAATGAATGTACAGTGATGAACATTATCAACGTTATCTTATCAGTGATCAACTGTTTATTCACAAGAAGTCAACATACTGAATTAACCCTATCCCTACACTGACATTTATTCTGTCCAAAAATATCATGCCATATCCTCAAAATATCATCTTTTATAAGCGATCCAAGACCTGTGAAGAGATGATCCTAAGGTTTCCATAATCCCGGACCGGGCCGTATCCTGAGCGGCTGCTGTGGTGGTCATGGAGGAGTGGAGAGCATGAGACTGATTCCTGTGAGACTCCAGGGACAGACGAGTCTTCGTTGACGTCCAGCGTTCTCCAGCCTCCAGTGCCTAGACTTCAGCTCTGCACAACACTTTTGGCCACAGGAGAAATGGTCATGCCCAACTGAGCCTGGTTTCTCTTGAGAATTTTTATCTTTCACTTTTGCCAATTGGTGAAGTTTTTCCTCGCCGCTGTCGCCACTGGCTTGCATGGTTTGGGACTTAAAGAATTGTGCATCAATGGATTTGCTCTTTAGTGTTTGGACTCTCAGCAGTGATTATTAAACCACACTGAACTGAACTAAACTAAACTTAAACTCTGAAAACTGTCACTGTTTCAATTCACTATAATCTTCTATGAAGCTGCTTTGACAGAATCTACATTGAAAAAGCCCTATAGAAATAAAGATGAATTGAATTGCATTGGAAAAAAGGACCCTCACATCAGAATGAATGGTCAAATTGCCCTCTGCACCAGTATTTCTCAACGGAAGCCAGAGTTTACTTGTTGTATCAGTAAAGACACTGGGGTGCATTTAGCTCAAAAGTGCATGCAGGATTGGTTAAAATGAAAAAAATGTAAAAGTCAGGTGATAGTCGTGCTGACCGTCTCTTCTCTTCACCGGACTTGTGGGCAGCCGTAGGGCAGACGACATCAATAGCTCCAAACATCTGACAGCACAGACTGAGCACTGTCTGCCTAATTACCCTAACCGCTGATCTGACCCTTCGCTGCCCCTGCTGAGAGCCAAAACTGCTGGACAACACACACACACGCACTCTGCCCTGTGTTTCACTCATAATTTCACCATTTACTCAGATGACTTTATTAAGCAGTTCTTGAGTTATGTTAAAATGCAATGCCAGACACAAGACTAAACACTAAACACTTCACTTTGAAATAGGCAATTCACATGGATCAGTTTTCACGTGCAGAAGGTAAATCACTGTATTGTGTTTTTACAAGCACAATGTAAAAGTGATAACCTATAGCATCTACTCAATAAAATTGAAGTAACAATTTGCACTGACTTTTTTAGGAGTAGATTCTGTCACAAATATTTGAGTAAACAGTACTTCAATTTAACAGCTATTACATGGCAAAAGAAATTAGGTAAGATCTAACTAATATTTCTCGTTAGGAATTGTTACGTATACAAATTAAATAACGGTGACATTGTGGCTCAGTGGTTAGCACAGCAAGCAGGTCACTGGTTCGAGTCCCAGCTGGGTCAGTTGGCATTTCTGTGTTTGCATGTTCTCCCCGTGTTGGCGTGGGTTTCCTCCAGGTGCTCTGGTTTCCCCCGCAGTCCAAAGACATGCTCTTTAGGTGAATTGAATTAACTAAATTTGCTGTAGTGTATGTGTGTGAATGTGAGAGTGTATGGATGTCTCCCAGTACTGGAAGGGCATCCACTGTGTAAAACATATGTTGGATAAGTTGGCGGTTCATTCCGCTGTGGCGACCCCTGGCGAATAAAGGGACTAAGCCGAAGGAAAATGAATGAATGAATTGAATAACATCTACCTTTAGTAGCAGGCAGCTAAATTATTACATATTAATTATTTTGTAAAGGTTAAATTTAGCAAAAAAATGTCAAGACACAGGAAGTTTCATTAATTGCATTTTTATTGAACAAAAATATTTCAAATAAAACATTCAAATCTATTAATATAGGTATAAACTTCAAGCAAAATACAACATTATATTGTTACATATATCTTACATATTCACTGAAAATTAAGCAAAAGTTTTCATAATGTCAAATCATACTGTACATTGCAAACAATTGAAACACTTTGTTGCCTTTCATGACAACATTCATCTGCTGGGTCCTTCTGTGAATCACCAACAGCCTCATGATTTCATTTGTGTGGTCTTTAAGTTTATCCTCCTGTTGAAAATAACTCAAAATCAATTTTTTTCTAGCCTATTTCATTCAAATAATGATTTGTTAAGATATGCAAAGTAGATCTTTGTCAACCCTTTTTCAACAAGTTTGCAACCCTGAATATAAAGCATTTACAAACTTACTTGACTTAATTCAAATTTCTTTTTAGAAAGACTACCTTTTTCCACCTTGAGTACCTCAATTAGACTGATGATTGTATGTATTATTTATATTTCCAACACAAATGGTGCAAATGAACACAACAGACACAAAGATTGTTTTTATAGCTGGTACAAGCATGCAAAGTATGCTCCAGCTAAGATTTGGCAACACACTAAATACTTGCTTGCAGTTAGTTGACCATCTTTACCTCTGACATGAATCCACTGGTATGCAGATCTCGCTTTGTGGTTGTTGATTTTTGTGACTTAAAAATAAATGCCAATAACACGTTACATATCAATCACACACGTGATAAAGTATTTCTTCTAGTGTTTAACAGCCACAAACACAAAGTCTTTTTCGGGTTTGCTAAAAGAAAAAAGTGAAATCACATTAGTGAAGTAAGATGTTTTTATTTCTGCTGTGTGGTAACTCTCGCTTTCCTCTGAAATCTTATTCAGGCCAAACGAGGTGTGATTTTGCCAAACATCCACGATGAGGAAATGCTGATTAAAGCAATGTTGACTGACAGATTCTTGGCTTGGATTTTGGGAAATTTGTCGCTCTGCCGTTTTGAATAATGTGTTACTCATTATTATTCTCAAGTAATATCCACAAAAACTTTCTCTAAACAATTACAATTTTGACGTAATTTATCCTGCCTTATTTGTGCTTCAGACATAATTGATTCCACAAGTCGATAGGTTTGATTTGTATACTGCGCTAAAGCTGTTATAAACACTTGGACTGCAAAAAAAGAATAATTAAAGGAGCTACAGAGCCACATCTAACCGATTTGTGATGACTTTTTGAGAGAAACAGGGATTTCGAAGACCTCACATGACTTGTTATCAGCCTGAATTTATTTGCTGACACCTGTAGGCTGTTCAGTGCCATATACAATTACAGGTGTGTGCTGGAGGTGTTGATTAGATTCGGCCATATCTGTTAATACATGTTCCACAGTGTCTTAAACAAGACGGGACAAGTGCATTTACTGCTTTTTTAATACTCTTCTGTTTATTCAGCAGATGTGCTTTACCAATACATTCACTTTTAAATGAGCTTTTTAAAGTATTTAGTGTTTAATTATTGTCAGTTTCTTTCTTGGATTAAGACCAAGCGACACTGTTTAAGGCTGCATTTTTATTTTATTTTAGTAGATTATAGTTTATTTTAATAGATTATATTTTAGTATATTTATTTAGTAGATTATTTTATCCAAGCATTATTCAACGCACAGTGACATTGATGACAACAAATCTGGGATGAGCAGTTTGTAATGTGCCATATATGCAATGTGAGAGCTGCAGTGCAGGTAAATATTTCAGTAATATCAGTGAACTCCGTGAGTATCTAATATCTGTGAACAAAAAAGTTATTTTGAGTATTTTGGTTCATGTTAACCATTTCTATGGTGCATTTTTCTTTTTTTGGTAGAAAAGGGTCACTCTGTAAAATTACTTTAAAACATTTATTTGAAATGCAAACTGACTTAAAAAATAATAGGTCACTTATTCTTATGAATTGGAAGTCAGCAGTTCCCCCTTCTTATTGGCAATGAGTTTTTGATACTTTGCTCTTAGAATGGAAAATATTTGGTTTGCAATAAAACAAAAGCCAGAACAGTTCCAGAAAATCTGGAGCCTTTTTCTAAAATGTAAGGAGACACCTATTTCTTATTTTTCTTTCTTTGTATAATCTTTTATTTAATTGATTAAAAAGTTTATATTCTATTGTTGTATGTGATATTTTACCTTATGATTTATATACTTATTTAGTGCATAATTATGTCTTGTTTGGTGAATTGTATCAGTGTGCGATTCTTATGGCATGTTTTGTATCTATATGTATCAATATTATTTATATTGTATTTATGGTTTTATTTTCTGTTTGACGTAAGATGAACCTAATAAATGAAGAAAAAAAATAATAGGTCTTATTTTCTAAATGTGTCTACAAGAAAAACGATTTATTCTTAAGTATGTTTCTTAATATATTTCTCAACTGGCATTTTAAGCACAAACTAGCTCTATATTTATTGCTTTCTTGTTCAGAAAACAAGACTCTAAATAAACCATGAGCATGTATATATATTTGTACTCAACAAGAGTAGGCAATCTAAGAAAATATTTATTATAATTGTAATTTTTTGTAGTGTACAGTTGAAGTCAGAATTATCATACCCCCTGAATTATTAGCCCCCTGTTTATTATTTTTTTTTATTTCTGTTTAACGGAGAGAAGTTTTTTTTTAACAAATATCTAATCATAATAGTTTTAATAACTCATTTCTAATAACTGATCTATTTTATCTTTGCCATGATGACAGTAAATAATATTTGACTAGATATTTTGCAAGACACTTCAATACAGCTTAAAGTGACATTTAAAGGCTTAATTAGGTTAACTAGGCAGGTTAGGGTAATTAGGCAAGTTATTGTATAACGATGGTTTGTTCTGTAGACTATTGAAAAAAAATACAGGTTAAAGAGGCTAATGATTTTCATCATAAAATGTTTTTTAAAAAATTAAAAACTGCTTTTGTTCTAGCCAAAATAAAACAAATAAGACTTTCTCCAGAAGAAACAATATTATACTGTCAAAATTTCCTTGCACTGTTAATCATCATTTGGGAAATATTTTAAAAAGAAAATTCAAAGGGGGTTTAATAATTCTGATTTCAACTGTATATGTAACAGCCACGTCAACATTTTACTAAACTTCTCCTTTCATATTTTGTGTTTACAGAAAATTAAACGTTGGGAATGACCTCAGGGTAAGTTATTTATTTTACATTTTTGACCTATTGACGCATTAAACATGTTGAAATTTCATTTAAAATTTTGCTTAGTAGGCAAGTCAATGAGCGTTTGATTTTACTGCTGTAAAACTGAATTTGAAGTGGCATTTCAACTTGATTGTGATTTTATGTTGGTTTTGGTAAATTTTATGGTTCTGTTTTCAATCAGAGCATGCCTGGAAAAATGCATTTTACATCCCGTGGCAAACAAAAGAAAGATTCCAAAAAAATAATACTTAATAGAGTTACAGAAATGTTATTAATTTCAGGCTTTTAAAGTGTAGTCATTTTTACCATTGTGTAAATGTTTTAATTATACAGTCCAGAATGAAATTTGATAATTTCATATTAAAGATGCAATAGGTGATTGTTGTTATGCTGGTTAAACGTCTCTTCACATTCTGATAGCAATTATTAAATGAATTGGTTGAAATGTATTTATATGTATTTTTAGCATTTCGTGGAAAGTTACACTCAAAACAATATTGAGGCCTAACAAATAGGATTTACATATTATTTACATATTATGACTGCATATAACATTTTCATTCATTTGGATTACATATAACATAATTTAACTAATAAACTTTATGTCATAGGTATTTGTCAGTTAAACATAAATTTAAGCAAATAAGAACAAGAATTAAATAATAATATCAATAAATCCAATGTGTTTTAAATGCTACTTATTAATTCATCTATTGTGTGGAGCTGCGTCAATTTTGGGCCCAAATATTAAGTAAACAATCTCATAAAATGTAACTTATTGTATTTGGGCTTTTTCTACAGCTTGATATATTTATACCATATTCATATCTTTTACTGATTAAATCTAATAGTATCTGATTTTAACAGATTTCGGCCCAATCCCAATTCTTTTTTGTACCCCTTCCCCTTCCCCTTGGTCCTTAAAACCGAGTGTGAAGGGGAAGGGCTTCAAAATTTACCCCTAAGAATTGGGACAGCACTACAGCACTTGCACACATCATTATATGTCATTGTGATCTCTTGCTGCATATAAGATCAGACGATGGCGACTGCTGTAGTTATTCTAGTTGTGTTATTTTTTAGTATTTATCTTCAGGAAATCACTGAAAGCATATATTATGTTATCATAACGATCTAATGTGACAATAAAATCGTAACTATACTGTGTATTTACACCGTGGCCATATTCGTCTATGTAAACACACCAAAAACAACATTAACATTAAAGCAGACACTGTAAAAAGGTCATTCCCAGCCACTAGACTGAGTTATTATTATGGACAGGAGTTATGATTATGGATCATAGATAGTGAAATTTAGCGTTTTTTATTTTGGCGTTTTTTTTAAGCATGACGGTAAAACATGAACGCGGTTATGAATATATTAAAACATATTGCGTATTTGTAGTTAAAATTCATAATAATGACAAAAAATATTAATTTGTGGATCTCCTTACTTCCGGGTGCAGCTATCCTGCCGTTGTGGCTGGTGTATTCTTAGAAGTTTTCTTACTCCTTGGTTTGGAGTGTGGTCCTAAAAAATATTTGTTCGAAGGGCTATCTACCCCTTCCCCTTAGCCCTACGTCTTCAAGCTAATGAGGATTGGGACACCCCTACCCCTTCACGGGAACGAGCAAAACGAGGGGTAAGGGGAAGGGCTAAGGGGTAGAATTGAGATTGGGCCTTAGAAAACATACTTATTATTTAAAAAAATGACAAATTAAACAAAATCAAAAGCTTACAAACAGTTAATGATAAACTTTATTGAGTTTCTTTTTTTGAGTGTAGGACCAAGAAAAGTTCATCCAATGATAGCATTCAATCCAAACATTACAATAGGCTGCCTGTCAAAATTTGGAATAAAAACTATGTTCGCGCAAACAAAATTACATCCTTGACGCATTCAAGGATGCAGTTCAGACAGAGAAGGCAGGCAAACACCAACAACCTACCTGTTTCTGGTGAACATTATGTGATGTAGGGATGTTGTCTATTGAGGACTGTTCATACGTTCAGGAAGTGTGATTTTTGAATGGCTATTTGCAGGAGGGGATGCAGGCTTTCGGTGCTATCAGGCTAACGTTAACATTTTCCAAGATCTTGTGTGTTTATGTAATATCAAATCACAACTGAATGGAATACACATCATTAGATGCTGTTTTAGTTGTTGTCAATAACATTCTATATTGAAAATTGAGATCATGGTTAAGGTACGTGTTTGCGTATGTACCATAGACTATATATATATATATTTTTTTATTATTGTGTTTTGGCAATACAAACATATTAACTATAACAATGGATGACATCAGGTACAATAATAACATGTAAAATTAATAGTAATATATAAAAAAAATTATAAGATAATAAAAAAGTACAGAGGCAAATTATCCAAGTAAATAATAATAACAAAGACCTTATAAATTTTCACAATTTTAACACTTTTTTTTGCTGTAAACATTTTGTAAAGTAGTAATTAAACAATTTAGGAAAATCCTGCAACTTAGGTACACTTGTAAATATAATATATGTGTATCACTGTATTGTGATTACTGCTCTAAAATAAGTTCTTATTAAATGTCTGGGTAAAAAACACAACATTTTTCCCCCACTAAACACTAAATATTTTCAAGAGTTCACACTTAGCTAATGATTGATTATAAAGCGTGTTCTGTCCCAGGAGAGAGCCCTGAGCTCAGAAGATCCTCGAGCCCGGGGCTCCCTCCCGTTGCAAGGCAAGAGGGGAGTTTCAGCTCAGGTAAAACTTGAAAACTCCCCTGTGGTAGTTGCTAATGAACAGATAGTGATTACTCTTAAGAGATAACTACTTATAGTAGCACGTCTATAGTGCCGATTTGGATTAGTCAATTAACTTAAGTTGCATGTTTTTAAATGGTGGGAGGAAACCGGGGAACCTGGGGAAACCCACGTGAGCACGGGGAGAATGTGTAAACTCTGCACAGAAACGTCGGCTGGCTTGGTAATGACTAGAACCAGAGACGTTCTTGCTGTGAGGCAACAGTGCTAACCACTGGGCCACCGTGCCACCCATCTAGGAAAGAAGGAGGAGTAGGGTTAGAAGGGGGGATTCTTTAAAACGAAGATGACTGAGGTATGGAACCTAGGGTATTTATAGTGGCTTAGGAATCGTCTGATTGGTGAATTGTAAATTGGATAATGCAGGGCTAGCCACAAGCAATTATATAAGCACACTATCCTTTCGAAATTAGTTTATAAATAAACTTCACTTATTTTAAGAAACATTTAAAATAGCTTGGACCAGTAGCTTTTGATGTAGAGATTCATTTTCTGCTAAAGATAGTGTTGCCCTAAAAAACTAAATTAAATAGTTGTGAAAAACATGTAAAAAAAACTTACATATACCTTAGGAACAGTATAATATGATGTAGAATACTTTGGTGGTTTTAAAACCTTGATTTTTCAAAACCGCGGTAAACCTTGAAACTGGTTATCGTCCCATGCCTATTCAATACTTATGAGATTGGTGGAGTTGCTCTTTTGGCTTTCAGCTGTGACATTTACATTACACTGAACTGAACTAAACTGAAATTAAACTCTAAAAACTGGACTGAAGCAGTTTCAATTCACTAGAACTTCATCTAAGCTGCTTTAACACAATCTACATTGTAAAAAGAGCTATAGAAATAAGAAAAAAGATTAATGGGATCACATTGGAAATGCACCCTACTGTTAGCTGAGAGTACACTATAAAAGATGATTCAGTTGATGTACTAATTTCTTTTTAAAGTTGTTGTAAACTATTTATTTGGGCTGAATTTAAACAAACAAATCAAGTCGAAATTTACTAAATTGGATTTGTTTGTTTAAATTCAGCCCATATAAATTGTTTGCAACAATTTTGCGGAAACCATTTTTTTTCAGTGTACAAAACAATCGTAAGTGTCCCTCGTCAGTGTGATCAAATAAAAGGCAGATTATTATCTCTGTAATCCACTTCCTTACATTTTATGAAGCATCTGGGCAGCCATTGGCCATGATTAAAGCGGAAAAAGAGTCTCTTTAAAAGAAAAGGAGCGAGTCTTTAATGTGGCATGCTGAGAAGTCACACAAAGTGGCATTACCCAAACCTAGCCCTGAAGGCATCCATCCATGCTAGCGCTCTTTAAAAGTGCTGCATGAAGGATGTTGTACACAAATAGCCACTCTTTTCTCCCATTAAACACATTAGCATTTAAACTGCTGTCATGCGGATGGCATTTTCCCTCTGTTTTTCCATTCTTTTCCTGTCTTTTTTTATGTTCTCCTGTGAACAGAAGGGCTTTGATGGCCAAGACTAAAGCATTCTTTGTCAATTCTGACGTTAATGTATGTCACGTCGTGCTTTATTTATTCCAGCATTACATCAACACACAAATAATTGGTCGTGTCTGCTTTGAGTTTTCTCAATTGTTTTTTTCTGTTTGTGTCTTTTTATGAACATCTGGTAGACGGTGGTCTCTAACGGTCTGCGGATTGGAGCCGTTTTTAGTCATTCTGATGACAGATCTGAATAATAAAGACGTTTTGATGTTGCATGCCACAGGAAATGGGACTCACTTTTGACCTTTGACCTGGGGCGTAGCACAGGGCCCCGAGGGTGTGTTGAGATGTGCAGTCAGACGTATACCTACGATACACAGCATTCATTTCAATTATGTTTTTAGCAATAGGGATATTGGTTGTTGTTTTCAGAGCTGGTGCAATAATTTCCTTTGTGAAGAAAATAATCCCAGAATGCATTATGAACAATTTTAACAAGATTACTATCTAATGTAAGAGAAGGTTACCCAGAAATGAAAGTCTGCTATTTTCCCAGTACTGGGTTGCGGCTGGAAGGGAATCCGCTGTGTAAAACATACTATGCTGGAATGGTTGGCAGTTCATTCCTCTGTGGTGACCCCTGATAAGTAAGGGACTAAGCTGAAGGAAAATGAATGAATAAAAATCTGCTGTTAAAGTTCCAGTAAAATTAAAATACATTTTGTTTAGATGTTGGGATCAGTATGTTAGTTTTAAGGTAAATCTGTAATCTGTAAGCTATATGTGCTCCTTAACAAAACTTTTATGTGACAGTTACACATACTTACAATTTGTATTTAGAAGATATAAACATTAAATGCTTACAGTTTGTCAGTTTAGAGCAGTTTATCACGTAATAGATTTAGTTTTCTTCTGACCAATCAAATGCTTTCTAGAATCTAACATGTCCAGCCCCCTTCAAGACGCTTCTCATTGGCTTTTACTTTGAAGTGATTGAGCAGAGCTGTGATAAAAACAAAATGCTATTGGCTGTTGTTATAAAGGTTGAGGAGCTATTATATGTCTTCATGTTTCAGTAGAGATTGTCAAATTTTTAATACAAAATACACATTTCAAGAGTTCGCACTTAGCTGATGATTGATTATAAAGCAAGTTTGGCATGCTGTCCCAGGAGAGAGCCCTGAGCTCAAAAGGTCCTAGAGTCCTGGGCTCCCTCCTGTTTGCAGGGCGAGAGGGGAGCTTTGAACTCAGGTAGATCTCGGGAACTCCCTTTTTTTGATAAGAGCTGATGACAGAAAATGATTGCTATGAAGAGATATGCTGCTGGATAAGAGTTTGACTGTAGAGCTAAATTTTGATTGATCAATTCACTTGTAGTGCATGCTTTTAGAATGTGGGAAGAAACTGGAGAACCTAGGGGAAACCCACACGAGCATGGAAGAACATGCTAACTTCACACAGAAATGACAGCCGGCCTGTTAAAGGACTAGAACCGGCGGCGTTCTTGCTGTGAGGCAACAGTGTTAATCACTAGGCCACCGTGCCGCCCTATGAAGGGAAAGGTGAAGAAGTAGGAGTGGAAGGGGGGATCCTTCAAATCGAAGATGACTGTAGTGAGAAACCCTGGCTCTTTATAGTGGGTTAGGAATCGTCTGATTGGTGGATCATACATAGTTAATGTAGAACCAGCACGTGATCCTCTCAAAATTAGTTTATGAAATAACCTCACTTCAAAGAGCTTCAAAGGACCATTAACTTGTTCATTCTGATGCCACCCAGATGTAGATATGCGGGAAAAAATACGAAACCACATGGAAATTTAGTTTTTTTTTGGATTTATTTGACTTATTACTATAGGTATAAAGTAAAATGTTAATATATATTTTATTCTATTTTGGTCAGAAAATAACAATTGGTCACTTTTTTTTTATTTTGTAAATTGGCATATGTTTAATGCAGTGGATGCCCTTCCAGCCACAACCCACCTAGCCTACTGGGAAACATTTATTACTCTCACATTTACACACACTCATACACTATGGACAATTTAGTTTCTTCAATTCACCTATAGCGAATGTCTTTGGACTGTGGGGGAAACTGGAGTACCCTAGGGAATCCCACGCCAACATGAGGAGAACATGCAAACACACAGAAATGCGAACTGGCCCAGCCGGGACTCAAACCAGCGACCATCTTGCTGTGAGGTGACAGTGCTAACCACTGAGCCACAGTGCCACCCTTAATGTAATGTGTATTTAAATAGCGCATTTACCATACACCCAAAGCGCTTCACAATCATGAGTGGGGTCTCTCCACACCACCACCAGTGTGCAGCATCCACTTGGATGATGCGCTGGCAACCACAGGACAACGGCACCAGTGCACTCATCACACACCAGCTATTGGTGAAGTGGAAAAACAGCTATACATCCAATTTTTTTGATTGATCCAATTAATTTGATGGGTAAGGGACGATAGAGGGAATTTGGCCAGGGGTTACACCCCTACTCTTAACAAGAAGTGCCAAGGGATTTTTAATGACCACAGAGAGTCAGGACCTCGGTTTAACGTCTCTTCCGAAAGACGGCGCCCACTGACAGTATAGTGTCCCCTTCACTATACTGGGGCATTAGGACTCACACAGACCACAGGTTGAGCGCCCCCTGCTGGCCTCACTAACACCACTTCCCACAGCAACCCAGTTTTTCCCATGTAGTCCCCCATCCAGGTACTGACCAGGCTCAGCCCTGTTTAGCTTTAGTGAGTAACCAGTCTTGGGCTGCAGGGTGTTATGGCTGTGTGTAATTACAACATATTTATTTAAAAATACATAAATTAGTAAGAAATATCACCAGTAGTTTGCAGTAAAATAAAGAAAAATTGTGTTTTACTCAAGCACATAAATCCAAAGAAACATTCCTGTATTTCCTTTTTTCACAAAAATCTAAATATGAATCATCAAGGACCTTGCAAATCCTTTATTTCCTTTATTAACTCTACTGTTGCTTCCTCCCCAATGCTACTGCTATAGTGCACTAAACTGCACTAAACACTTAAGTATAAACAAAGACTAGGCTATTATATCTATTACACTTTAGTGCACATAATGGCGGTTCATTCCGCTGTGGTGACCTCTGATAAATCAGGGACAAAGTTGAAAAATAGTGGATAATTGTCTATGGAGGATAAGAGAGCTCTCGGATTTAATCTAAAATATGTTAATTTGTATTCTGACGATTAAAATGAAATGAGGGTGAATAATTAATAAGAGAATTAAAATTTTTGGGTGAACTAACCCTTTAATGCATCCCTACAAAAGGATGCAAAACAAACAAACGAATCTTACTGACTTCAACATTTTGAACGGTCATCTGATGTTTTAGATTTGTTTTAAACACAAACAAACAGAAATCACTTGAAGCCTTTGTCTTCATTAGAAGTTTCTTTGAATGCGAGCAGAAGTAATGACGTGTTTGTGTATTTTGCTCTGAAGTGAGCGTCCGCATCTGATAAATCAGGGAATAAGCCAAAGAATAGTGTAGAGTAATTATTTTAGCTTGTATTTTTATTATTGCTGCTGGTCTTTGAGAGCTCTCAAAAAATTCATTGTATTATTATTACAATGACAATAAAATTTCTTATCATTAATGAAACAATTCAATGAATTCATTCAAATTCTCTATGATAAGTATATTTTAAATCTGACTTTTTTTGTTATATCGGACGGCTGCTTTCTTAGTGTCATGTTAAAATCAAACTCCATTGGATTGAACTGTGACACACTGACAGACAGAGAAACTGATTTTGAATAATGATTCTCCCCTTTGGGACACAGCAGATGTCGTCTTTATTTTTTTTTTTGCATTTACCTCTAGTCTGCTGGGTCAGACTGAACAGAAAAGAACCAGCTGTTTTGAATCTTGGCTCGGTCTGACGGTCAATGTAGGCTGTGCTGAAGAGATCGTAATTACAGGGTGGATGCATTTCAATAAGTAAACCGAGTAGGAGCCGCTTCACTGCATTGTGTTTCTCCTCAAATCTAGAATACCTAAAGATTTATGATTGCTTAGATGCCTTAAGGGATAGTTCACTAAAAATGGAAATTCTGTCATCATTTACTCATCAATCCCTTATTCAAAACTTATTTGAGTTTGAACACAAAAGAAGATATTTTGAAGAATGCTGGTTACCTATTGACTTCCATAGTATTTTTTTTAATGGAAGTCAATGGGTTCAAACAATCATTCAGCAATTTTCAGCAGAAATATCTTCTTTTGTGTTCAACAGAAAAAGAAACTCATGAAGGTTTTAAACCACATGAGGGAGAGTAAATGATGAGGTAACTTTCATTTCAGGGCAAACTATCCATTCTAATAAATAATATCCAATATCTTTACCTCAGGCTTTTATAAAAGGTTTATGTTCTTTATTAACATGTATTCATGCATTTGTGTGTGTGTGTGTCAAGAAAGCCTATTATGGTAGTTATGTAATTCTTCATGTAGATTGTATTCATGTGTGAAATTTTGTATTATTTTAGTAACTCTTATGCAAATAAATTAAAGGTATATTGACGTTGCTCTGTTTTCCTGGGTGGTAATGCTGACAGTGTTGTTTCTAGTCCTTGTGTCTCGTTCACCCTGAGTAAGAAAAGAGCTGTAAATCTGAGCTGGCCAGCTAAACCTCAGTTATTCCCTGCTGGGTTAAGTGCAATCACTGCACCAATTTACCCAAAATCCCTTGTGTGTTCCACCTCCACTGTTGTCCTCATATCCAGTTACGTCTAAACTGTGCAGATCTCACACCTGACCACACACCACCCCATCTATTCCATGTGAATGTGTATGTATACACACAAGCGTATGCTTTTTTTTAAAAAGAAGAAAGTTTTCAAGTAATTTGTAAAATTGTGAGTCTCTTATGCTCATCATAGTTAAATTTGTCTGATCTGATTTGTGTGAAATATGATTTAAATGTTTTTAATGTCATTTATTAATGTGGTTTTTCAGTAATATCACTCCAGTCTTCAGTCACATGATCCTTCAGTAATCATTCGAATATGCAGATTTGCATAAGGACATTTTTCTTATTATTGATGTCAAAACTGTTGCTGTTGCAAAAATGCTGCTTATTATTTTGGTTTATTATTCACATATACCTGTGCAAAATTATATTACCATTATGCCATTATTAGCATTATAACATTATACATGTCTTTACTTTCCCTTTTGATTCATTTAGAGCAGGGGTGCCCAAACTTTTTCATACAAAGGGCCAACAACCAAACATCATTGAGAGCCATGGGCTGAAGATAAATATAAAGAATATACCAAACTATATTACATTAAAGTTGTCATGGGTAATTTCCTAATTTATTTCCTAATATTTTAAAATAAATAGAAAACATTGATTCATCATGTGAAACTAATGCAATACAACTAAATAAATAAATGATAATTTGTTGTGATAAAAACATAAACAATCACGTTTATAACACAGTGGAGTTCAATGCTGAATACACTTGTCAAGCAGAATCACCAAAGTCTCTGCGTTGTTGGGTGACAGTATGCACATTTAAAGAAAACCTTTAAACAGTTTAAACCAGGACTACTTTATTATATTTATTACAGTAAAGTGCATTATCTTTTTTTTTAATCTTTTTTGTTCATTCTTGTATCCCTATTTCTTGCTGCTGGCCAAACAAATTTAGTGGTATTATTATTATTATTATTATTATTATTATTATTATTATTATTATTATTATTATTA
>CAIGQZ010010775.1:2873904-2891404 GCA_903798205.1 Danio tinwini
TTATTATTATTATTATTATTATTATTATTATTATTATTATTATTATTACTACTATATTTTTTTTAAATAGATGCTTTGGTAAAGCTTTATGTAAAACTAATTCACAACAGTCTCATACTTTAATCCCATTTTATTAATTTATTATTTGAATAAAAATTCTTAAAAATAATTAATAAAATAATAAACTGTAAAAAAAACAATTAAACCCTCAGCATAATAATAATAATTCATTAATGAATTTTCTTTTTGGCTTTATTAATCTGGAGTTGCCACAGCGGAATAAACTGCCAACTGATCCAGCACATGTTTTACGCAGTGCATTCGCTTCCAGCTGCAACCCATCACTGGGAAACATTCATACACACTCATTCACACACATACACTATGGACAATTTAGCTTACCCAATTCACCTATACCACATGTCTTTGGACTTATGGGGGAAACTGGAGCACCCGGAGGAAACCCACGTGAACACGGAGAAAACATGCAAACTCTACACAGAAATGCCAACTGACCCAGCCGAGGTTCGAAAAAGCGACCTTCTTGCTGTGAGGTGATTATGCTGCCTACTGCACCACCGTGATGCCAATAATAATAATAATAATAATAATAATAATAATAATAATAATAATAATAATAATAATAATAATAATATAAAATGTTGATGACTTACCATCCTGAAGTAACTCTTTGCATAATATAAGGTTCTTCAGTTCTATAGAGCTGTCAGTCCTAATGACACTTATGTGTGTAGTCTGTTATTGTGCGTACATTGGTATTTGTTAAATGAGTCTCTCAGTGTCCTCTGTATATTGGCTCATGCGCTTTATTGTGTCCAGTAATGTCTCGTGCTTGTGCTCTGCATATACTGTTACTGTTGTCTGATATCACAGTGTCTTAAACAGTACACAACTCAGTTAATTGTCTGATATTAAAATGGAGCCGTTGTCCATTGGATGAACATGTGCTTGTGTTAGATTGATACATTTGCCTTGACCTGTTTCAGTCCCTAAGCATGTGCATCATTATAACCAGTTGCCTCTTATTATTTGACCACATCTTTTCAATAAAGACTTGCCCTGTTCTTATTATAAAGCCTTGTCATTATTTTTTCTCTCTGTTATTAACAAGAGGTCAAACACCTGATTGATGGCCTCTTCTTTTATATCCGAACAGTAAGTACTCCTCCTGCACCATCATTAGCTTCTTTTATATGTCTGGCACTGTTAACATGCTTGTAAACATTCAGACTGCATGCTTTAACCCAGCGTGACGGCTATTAGTGAGTCAATAGAAATGGTCCATGATGCAAACACAACAGAGTTTGCCAGGCTCTGGAGGAGGAAATGTTAGAAATGTTATTGAAGGGTTTCTGGGTAAATCAGCGTGTGTGTGCACATATAAATATATTTACTGAACTGAATACATATTATACACATACAAATATAAAACAACTAAATTGTACTTGCCTTTCAGTGTAGATCTTTAAAAGGAAAAATAAAAATAGGAAATGTCATTTAAAGTCGGCATGAAACAAGTTATGATTGTCCTTTCTTCCCCTAATGTGACAGACATCCAATTGAAAATGTTTCTGAAGTAAGAAAAAAAATGTAGGGTGGGACCTAAATTTCATACTTTGGCAACCGATTGGATCGTTGGAAGATGGAAAAAAGATTAGAGAACAAATGGAGAAACATTTGAATGGCAGTTTGTACCAGTATGTGGATTTTACTGTTAACCAAAATCACCATCAGAACCCTCTGGTGCAGATTAATTTCAATGATCGCCTATAATGACTAGGAGCTACATTTTTCAGAAGGAATCATAGCATATTTGTTCAAACCATTGTGTTCTTCCGAAGGCAGGGCAGAAACGAGACTCACACTAATAGCCCTGCCTTAAATGAAAGCTCCTATAGACAACAACATAAAAGATTGATCGCTCTCTAAATGACTAATAGCTCTGCCCTAAAAGGCAGATTGCACCACCCTCAAGGACCAATAGCTCTGCCCTAATAGGCAGATAGCGCCGCCCTAAAGGACCAATAGCTCTGCCATAAAAGACAGATAGTGCTGGCTTAAAGACTGATAGCCCCGCCCTAAAGGCATTCCATGTGACTAGGGCTCCGTTTACACTAATACGTTTTAAAATGCATAAGTTTTGCTACGGTTACGCCATCCGTCCACACTACGCCGGAGTTTTCGAGCCCCGAAAACGGAGCGTTTTGGAAATGCTGAAGAGGCCGTTTTCATTCTAAAACGATGCTGCTCTGTTTCAGTGTGGATGGGGGAAAACGGAGACATCTGAAAACGGAGGCGGGGCTGCAGACATTCGCCTCTCTGATTGGGGCTTTTCCCTCAATATTAAGTAGCCTTTACACAGTTCAGTCCTGCATCTCACCTTGTAAGTTCAGACTTCGCAAATTGATAAGGAAAACAAACTCCCGAGTGTGTACTTCATAAAGTCATTCACATCACCCTGGCTATGCTGTTTCACCATCTTAACAATAAAATGAAAACATGATGTGAGGGACCTATTTTTATTTTGATATTATTAGCAACTTAACAGACAAAAAATGTTGAGGCGTCAGGTGGCTTCATAATATGAGCGTCATCTTCATGCATATTTATAACAAAACGGAGCCTATAACATTACTGCCTCCTTTCATTTTCATTGAAAATACGAAACATACCCTCTCTTACATTGAATATCAGTTTTAATAATTAATGACCATTATAAAAGTATAACGCACAATAAGTTATACAATAGAGAAAATAAAGGCAAGCAATCAGTCAGATGTGAGAATTGATGTCCGCGGTTACATTAATTAAACCAAAACACGTTACCTGAGAACAATAATAGATTCAAAAGACCAAAGTCGGGGAATATGTCGTTAGATATAGATAACAAGATTAATTAAATATCACGTTTAACAAATATAGTGAGATTAGATCCTTGATGAACAGTGCGACGAGGACAGCTCTCATATGGGTATGCGCTTAAAGCACGCTGCAGTGCATGCCAGTGAGAGAGTGTGTGTGTGTGTGTGTTTGTATATGTGTGTGGTTACGTGATGTGCGTTTTCACCGTTTTAGTGTAGACGGAGAGCTGTTCAGAAACGCTGGGTGAAACGCTAGTGTAGACGCGGATCGTTTTCATTCTAAAACGGCGTTTTAAAACTAAAACGTACTAGTGTAAAAAGAAGTAAAGAAAAATGATTTCGAGGTGGTTAGGATGGTTATGGTATTTGATTATGAGGGCAAAAAAAGGAAGAAAAAAATAAGTAAAATAAAAACACATAAAACTAAAAATTTAAAAATAATATATTATAAAAAATTCATGCCGACTTTAAATCTGGTTACAAGTCTGTAATATATATAGCTTCTACTACAGATTTGCTCTGACTTTCTAATTAAAGGTGCAGTAGGTGATCTTCAACAATGCTAACCGGTTAGCATAAATCTCTGTCCCTCCCCTGCCGTTCAGAGCCATGCCTCCTGAAACACCAGCACCCGCACCTTACAGATGACAGCAGAACACCAGAATAGCGCTATTTACTTGTGTTTTGTTGTTAAACTAAATAAAATATGCATTATTGATGCTGTAAAAGGTCCCTTATGAAGCTGAAAATAGTCACATCAATCTATCACTGGAAGATTTCAGTGGCTGAACAACACTTTTGTGCATTAAAGTTAGCCCATTTGTAACAACAACATGTACATCAGCTACAAAATGTACAAAATTTTAAAACATAACATTACCGGTCTAAAAAAATCCTTCAGCCATGGTGTCATCCTTCCTCCAGCGTTCAAGGGTAACTCCAATATTGATTCAGGTTTATATATATATATATATATATATATATATATATATTTATATATGCATTTGAATAATGATAATAATAATATTAATAATAATTGTATCATTTATCAATTATTATTACTACTATTATTAATAATAAATAATAATAATTATTATTAATAATAATTATGTTGATGATTTATAATAATAATAATAATAACAAATATTATTATTATTATTATTATTATTATTACAACCAAAATATTATGAATTTCAACTTTTGTACCGAGACTTTTTTATGATGATGTAAATACTTTCTAAAATATTCAATGAGTTGTTTATTCATTCATTCATTTTCTTTTCGGCTTAGTCCCTTTATAAATCTGGGGTTGCCACAGCGGAATGAACCGCCAACTTATCCAACATATGTTTTACGCAGCGGATGCCCTTCCTGCTGCAACCCATCACTGAGAAACATCCATACACACTCATTCACACAATAGTATCTGGATGCAGCCTTTATGATGCAAGCTGAGATTGCATAACTCAGCGATGCAGTGTCAGACACAATGCACTCAATGGAGTGCATCACTGTGACGGGTAGAGTAAGGGGTGGGGTTAGGTGAGCGCATTAAAAAGCATTGGATGCAGCTCAGATTGCACTGCACCAGGTTTGCATCTAGACCCCTCTTGACTCACACACATACCCAATTCACCTGAACCGCATGTCTTTGGACTGAAGCACCCGGAGGAAACCCACGCGAACACGGGGAGAACGTGCAAACTCCACACAGAAATGCCAACTGATCCAGCCGAGGCTCGAACTAGCGACTTTCCTTCTGTAAGGTGACAGCACTACCTACCGCTCTACCGCATCGCCTAACTTGTTTATATATTTATATTTATATATATTTTTAAAATAACTATATTTATTCATTAGAAATCTGCTGACTCATCTGCATGTGTACATGAAGCAGGAATTGACCCATTGGTTCTGGGCTGAAGTCTGTGTAATCTCAGCATCACACTCACACACCCTGTGCTCGAAGCTTTTGGAGATATGAAATAGCAGCTGCAGCGTTTTTTTAAGCATCATTAAATATGTGCATGTGCATGATGCCACTTGTGTATAAATGCACTAGTGTGCATGGATGTGTATTTATGACCAACAAAAAAAAACAGCAGAAGGTGTGTGTGTGTGTGTGTGTGTGTGTGTGTGTGTGTGTGTGTGTGTTTGTGTGTGTGTGTGTGTGTGTGTGTCTGTGTGTGTGTGTGTTAGCGAAGGTCACTGGTGCAGGTCCAGTAACTCACTTGTAATCTGAGAACCTAATTAGTGTGTTCCAGCATGGTGCCAAATGCCCTGTTTCTGTATGCCTCATTAGTCTAACACACACCACTATGACCATTTACAAGTTGGCAAAATTTTAGGTTTTGGATTTTGTAAACAGATTGTGAAATGCAGCATCAGCAGGGTTAAATGTCCCTCTGAATGTAGAAGCACCAGCATTAGCTCTCCAGTTGGGTACATTAGAAGAGTGCAGGTTGTTGAAACGTATGTTCACTTGTTGTCCTTCAGCTCTGCCATCTGTATAGTAGCTCAGGTACACCAGACTCACACAAAGGAAGCACCTATAGGTAACTGAATACAGGGGCAGACGCAGACCAAACCCCCATCTGGCCCTTAAATTGAAGTCTTACCTGAGACCTGAGAAGTGTGTTTTTCTTTTTATTTGAAGTCATATTTATGAGACTTATATCTAAGGTTGTGTGATTTTAAAAGATGTGTATTCAAATCCAGCACTGTAGCACAAACATTGAAGCAGGATTATTTTTGTTTTGTAATTTGTTTATTTCAGTGAAATTACATTGTAAAATGATATGACAAAAGATCATGACAACAAATGTTACTTATTTTAAAAAGTGAATCGGATTTCAACTACATTTATGTTATATGAAGTTATAAGTTATTAACTTAATATTTTTAGTTGGTTTGACTGATTTAAGTTGAGATGACTGGACACATTAGATCGAATTTTAAAAATGAAGGCAGCAAGATTTATTTTTTACAGTGTATTATACTACTTTAGTCAGACAATGTTTATTTATTTTTGTTCAGTTATTAATTTTCCTTCAGAAAAGTCCCTTTATTAATCAAGGCTCGCCACAACGGAATAAACCGCCAACTTATCTAGCAACTGCTTGTTTGCTATTAAAAGAAAAGTTTTACACAGCATTTCCATCCGCAACCTAGCACTGGGAATCACCCATACATTCTCACACACACACTCATGCACTATGGCCAATTTAGTTTATTCAATTCACCTATAGCGCATGTCTTTGGACTTGTGGGGGAAAGACCCAGAGGAAATCCATGCCAACACAGGGAGAACAAGCTTCTCCACACAGAAATGCCAACTGGCCCAGCCAGGACTCGAACCAGTGACCTTCTTGCTGTGAATATATGTCGCCCTTTAGAATATTTTATTGTACTAAATTATATACATTATACCTCGAAATTAAATTTCCAACATAAGTGTATTGAATATATCTGACCATCATATATGATTTACCAGTCAGCTTTGCAGATAGATGAAAAAAATGGTTAAAACACTCTTTTGCACTTATGGCTGATTATTTTAATTAAAGCAGTGTTCAAAATTGATAATTTTGTGCTTTTTACATCACTTTATTTACAATATTTATGTAAAGTTCCTTATTAAATATTAAAAGCTCAAGAAAAAATGAAAATCTTGTGTAAAATGGAAAAAAAACTATATTTGAATTATGAAAAATGACTGGAATTTAATGTTTCTATTATTTTACAGTATTTTTCAAGCACCCCAGTTATTTTTATCAGTGTATGTATCTGTATATATATATATATATATATATATATCATAGATCTAACTGTATTTTTCTTCTTAAACAATATTTTTCCTTCAGTATTACTTAAAATCTATATTGAAGGTTTTTTGACAGAAGCAGGACTGCTTTATGAGGGCACAATAGAGAGGATTACACTATCAGCATGACCTTCACATGAAAGCTAATATAATCTCTGCCTTTCCTCCCTGTCAAAAACACTCCTTCACCCCAATAAGAGCTGTAGTACTCGCTCATCTCATCATATCCTGCACACAAATCCATCATATATTGACCTTTTTCCTATTCATTCCATGATGCTTTGCATGAAGTAACTTTCATTGAACTATAAACCATGAGTAAAGTTTATAAAAAATATGTAAAGTGAGGTGTCATTTTTTAAAATATCATCAAATATTAAAGGGCTCATAATTTAGCCCTTTTACAAGATATAAGATAAGTCTTTGGTGTCTCCATAATGTGTCTGTAAGGTTTCGGCTCAAAATACCCATCAGATCATTTATTATATCTTTGTAAATATCTGAAGTTTGGGGTCAGAGGAAATTGTAGCTGTTTTTGTTGCCTGTGCCTTTAAATGCAAATGAGCTGGTTCTCCCCGCCCACCGTGCCCACATGCCTGTTTATTTCTACTGCTTCTACACTTCAGATAAACAGCAGTCAGTGACAGAAACAGACATGAATGAAACAGAGATTCAGTTTATGAGTCAAAATAAGGTTAGGTTGTAGTAAGTAAGCTTATTTGATGTATTTTTGTGGAGTTTATTCAAGCCTTTCTGCAACAATGAGACACACAAATGCCAAAAGTTTGCAGTAAACAGCCTAAAAATGTGGTGAAATCACGTAGTCGTGATGGCTTTCCTTTTTCTAGATTGTTTTTGAAAACACTATCGTTTGGGTTTAGAAAAGGGGGTGGGTAGGTTAATCGACATCAAGCTGATCTGGTTAGCTGAAGTGAATATTGCGCCCACTGGTGGATTTATGCGAGAAGCGAGCAAGACAAATTTGAGATCATTAAAAAGCATACAAAGTGGCCTCTGGTGGATTTGCAAAAACAAAAAATGCGAGCAGACGTACCTCCAGTTATGTATTTTCACCAGAAATGTAAATCTGAGTACGTATCCGTAATGAACCTGGGTTTTGTTTAACTTTGCGCTGTTTTTGCAGGTGCAAATATGACAGGATGTAAGTTAATAAACACTACTGTATGGATATCCATTGTGCAACTGTACAAAATAAACCTAATTTAATGTCCTTAAACCGGGACTCCTGACACCAAATGCTTTTATGTTACTTTAACATATTTTAATAAGTTAGTCATGTCTCATTTTTCAAAAATATACAAAGTACTGTTTATTGTCTGTCCATTTTAGTTAATACACTAAATAACATACCTTATACAACCTTATTGTATAGTGTTACCGAACATATAATGTAAGAATTAACATATCACTTTCACCAGATCATGAATTACTTAAACTCTTTCCACAGCAACATTACAAATTTAAATATAAAGAGAAAATAATCAATATATTTTTGTTATACTGATGTCATGTTAAATTAGCAAGCATAACATTATTTTCTTGATAGATAAATTACAAAAAACATAAAACCAAAAGTTCCTCTCTGTAACTTTTTGCTATGGATATGGATTATTTATTGCACAGCCTTATCTTGAAATTATTTGTTTCACTTTTTAAAAAAACGGACACTCCCTAAACAATGCGTGCCTGCCATAATTTGAAACACAGTCATCACTTGAAAAAAGTTGGATACTGTAAATCTATCTTTTATATTATCCTCAGCTTTCCTGCTCTCATTATCACAGACTTAGAGTAAAGCCTGAACATGCTGTAATTTATCCCAGATGAGTGTCGGTCAAAGCGACTGCTGCAGGTTCAAGGGTCACCAGGGGTCACAGAAAAGGGTTACAATTGTGCACAGGGGCCAGAGGTGACGGCAGCCACTTGAGTTACTCCCCACCCCATGATCACTTCAACAAGCAGCTCTGAGATTTTGACAAGTTTAGCCGATAACTGATTCTAGAGTTGATCCTCATCAAAGCTTTTTTATCAGAGTGTCAAACACACTTTCACCTTGTGTCATTCAGTGTTCGTGATTGAGGGCGGCGTTTAATTAAATCTGAGCTTCTGTTATAGTTTACTCACCCTCATATCAGGACAAACTTGGAAAGTGTTATTTCTTTCCTCTGTAGAACACAAAAGAGTAAATTAGTAGGATATGTTGTGCTTTTAAAAAAAAAAAAAAACTAAGACGTGTGATGACCAAAGGTCCAACTTATTATATGTACTTTATTTTTTAAGTTTCCTGAAGCCATTTGATAGCTTTAACTCTTTCCTCACCACTGTTTTTTTAAGTTGCCAGCCACCAGCAGCATTTTTGATTATTTTCAATTAAATTGGACCTCCCTCAGTATATTTTTAGCTATAGATATATGAGCATATTTTATAGAAAAGTCAATAACCGAGCCTCTGCTTTTAAACAAAAGCATATTATTTTATCTTCATGTTCTCATGTTTTATCACTACTTGAATGCAGAGAGATTTAATCAAAACACAAGGTTTTTGACAAAAAGAGGAAAATTACAAACCTGCATAACATGGACTAAAATTTCTGAAAAATGTTTCCTAACCCTAACACTAATAATGCTAAATTCATATCAGAAAGAACTCTTAAATGTACTTAATAAAGTGGCCGGTGAGAAATATTTTTTATAGCAAACAGTGTCTTGTGATCGACCACGAACTTTGATTTTAGATCTTTAGCTTACAAAACAGCTCTGGCATTTAAGGAAAATATTGTGTTTGACTTTGATAATTAATTTTAATTATATCTGAGCTTCTGTTATCATTTACTCACGCTCATATCAGGGCAAACTTTGAAAATGTTCTTTATTTCTTCTGTGGAACACAAAAGAGTAGATTAGTATGTTGTGCTTTTCCAAAAAAAAAAAAAACGAAGGTATGTGGTGACTAAAGGTCCAACTTTTGCACTATATATTTCAAGTTACCTGAAGCCATATAATAGATTTAACTCTTATTGTTTTTTAAGTTGCCAGCCACCAGCAGCATTTTTGATTATTTTCCCTTAAATTTGACCTCCCTCAGTATATTTTTAGTTATGAATATGAGCATATTCTATAGCACAATAAATTATGAAGTCTTCGCTTTAAAAAAAAAAAATATATATATACATATATACAAAAATATATACAAAATAAATATATACAAATTTTTTTACAAAAAAGAGAATGTCACAAAGAACTCTTATATGTACCTAATAAAGTGGCCGGTGAGAAATATTTTCCTATATTGGTGACTAACTATGAACTTTGATTTTAGATCTTTAGCTTACAAAGCAGCTCAGGAATTTAAGGAAAATGGTGTGTTTTTCATGAGAGGCCCAGTTTGACTGCTGGAGAAACACTTTTTCCCTGAAGCATGGCTCTGAGCCCAGACTCACTCCTCTGACAAAAGCTATTATGTCAGCGTGTGGTTACAGTCAGTGTGTAGTAACCCTAACCCTAACCCTAGTCTTTAAATGTGTTGGTTGTGGAGAGTGCTTTAACGTGATGTTTATATTTGAGTGTGTACTCTTGCTATGAAAAAACATGTATACTACACTCACAAAATAATTTTTGTTGCTTGTTCAAACTACTTATTTAAAATGAGCTGAACAACACAATTCTTAAGGGTTTTTTTTGGGGGGGTGGCGGGGTGGGGGGACAACATAATTGTTTTATTTTCAATCCACTTAAATTTGTAAAAACAATTAGGTTGACTTAATCGACTTTTTATGTTGTTGGAACAACATAAAGGCATCGTGTGGAACCCAGCATTTTATACAGTGTGCCGTTCTTGAGTTTTAAAAGGAATTAATACTTTTATTCAACAATGATGTGTTCAGTTGAGCAAAAGTGATAGTAAAGGCATTTCTAATATAAACTATTTCCATTTTACAAATGCTGTTCTAAATATGCATGAAAATATTATGAGATGCAGCCTTTTTTTCAAGTTTGATAATATTAAGAATGCTTCTTGTATCATATCAATATGATTTGTGAAGCATTATGTGACAAAACGAAGTTAGGTGGCAAACAAATGCAAACTGAATAAGTTGCTTGCAGACTGTTTGCAGACCCTTTTGGAGAATGTTCTCCTGCTTAGAAGTGTGTGTTTGTGTGTAAGGTTGGTGTGTATGATGAATGTAAAGTGTGTTTGGCTGCTATGAAGATGTGAGACTGGGGACAATCTGATGAATGAGCTTTGGACCAGAATGACATGTGGAAACCAGATGGTGGAGAGAGAGAGCAAATCTATGAGATGAAGAGTGAGGAACAAATGAAAAAGAAAATTGCTTTTGACAACAATGATGTAAAGTGCTTTGCAGAAAAGACATTCTACAACCTAAATTGTAATATTTTCTCCTAATAAATCTGTTTTTCTATGCAAAAAACACAGCCAAGTTGCCATGGTGTTTTGGGTGGTCACCAGGGTGTAATTATGTGGTCGTTGTGTTGTTTTGACTGCTTTGTATTGTAGTTTGTTGCTATGTATGCAGTTTTAATACATTATTACGCTGTTGCTATGTGTGGTACCTTGTGTGTTTTGGGTGGTTTGTACCATTTTGTGTCAGTTCATTACTATACTACATTCTATACTACTTACTATTACTACATTCATTCATTTTTATTTCGGCTTAGTCCCTTTGTTAATCTGGGGTCACTACAGCGAAAAGAATCGCCAACTTATCCATATGTTTTATGCAGCGGGTGCCCTTCCAGCTGCAACCCAGTACTGGGAAACATCCATACACACACATACACTACAGACAATTTAGCTTACCCAATTCACCTATAGCACATGTCTTTGGACTGTGGGGTAAACCGAAGCACCCAGAGGAAACCCATACAAACAAGGAGAGAACATGCAAACTCCACATAGAAATGCCAACTGACCCAGCCGATGCTCGAACCAGAGACCTTCTTGCTGTGAAGCGATTGTGTTACTTACTGCGCCACCGTGACGCCCCACTATAGAATTTCTTTTGAGCAGTTTTTATTATTACCCAGGGTTAGTAGAACATTCTTTGCCCATTTACAAATCAAATACACTCAAAAAAGTATTTTTGCTTCTTGTTCAAACTACTTATTTAAAATGAGCTGAAACAACACAGTTCTTCAGTTTTTGGGGGGACAACTGAAATGTTTTGTATTTAATCAACTTAAATTTGTAAAAACAATTAAGTTAACTTAATTAATTTGTGGTGGGACAACATGAAGGAATTGTGTGGAACCCAGCATTTTTTACAATATAGCAATATAAGCAAATTACGGTTCATATTTGGATTTCACATATATAAAATGTCATTTATGCAACATATATTTCAAAATATGCAAAAATGACCTTTTATATATGTTTTTTCCACCACTGGAATAAAATATACTAGTTTGCTGTAATATTTTGACATTTTTGTTATGGTTTGTTATTTTAACAGTAAAATTCTGCCAACCACAGCTGTTTTTTTTTTTACAGTAAATTTGTCAGATTTTCTTTTTACAGAATGTGTTCAAATTTGTTAGCTACACTGTAAAAAAAAGTTTGAGTTTATTAAACTTCAGTGGTTGAAGTTGTGCCAAATTATTTTTTAAGTTGACCGAAAAAGCTGGTTTAAGTCAAGTATACTTTATGGAATAATTTGGCACAACTTCAAACACTGAAGTTTAATAAACTAAAAATTTTTTTGCAGATGGTTGCTTTAAAATTTTAAATGAACTCAACTTTTTATTTTTTGAAGATATGGAGAAATGAAAATTTAAAGTCTCCTCAACTGAATATTTTACTTTCATTGAACAAACAGTTCCAAACATGCAGCTGAATTATTTTTATGAGTAATTTCAACACTGAGCTCAAAAATATGTCCAACTAACTTACAATTTTAAACTCAACTTAATTTTAGTTAACTTAGTTAACTATTTGTAAGTTGGACTTTTTACAATGTATAGTTTTTTTTATACAGTGGGGGAAATAAATATTCAACACGTCATGTTTTATTTTTCCTGGGAAAAATATTCTAAAGGAGATGTTGACATGGAATTGAACCAGATTTTGAACCCAAACCCAAACAATACAAATATAAAAATAAAACAAAACAAAAAAATCTGAAAAAATTATGTGCAATAACAATGGATTGACAAAAGAAAATAATCAACTACGGACATGCATTCAATACTTTATATAAAAGGTTTTTTTTAGTGATGGCAGTTTTAAAGACGTATCACATATGAAGAATGAAGTCACATTTTACACTTCAACAGAGTGTAAAAATCTTGATGGTTTTGTGTGTCTCGTCTATCAAATCTGATCTTTAATTTGTATTTTGTATTGGATTCAAGTCAGGTGACTGGCTGGGCCAATTTTCAGCTTGATTTTTCTGAAAGCATTTTAGAGTTTCCTTGGCTGTGTTTTGGATCATTGTCTTGCTGAAATGTCCATCAACAGTTTCATCTTCATCATCCTGATAATATAGATGTTGGACTGAAGCAGCTAATATTCATTTACAATGCTGAAGGGCGGAGGGTTGCTGAAAAACTACTGAGAGATTTCAGCTGCTCTCTGGGCTTTCACTGCCTTTCTACACCTCTCTTTCTTCATGTTCAATGCTTTTTCCCTGCATCCTTTCATTTTATTGCGCATTATTCATTCATTAGCTTATTTTCTTTTCGGCTTAGCCCTTTTATTAATCAGGGGTCGCCACAGCGGAATGAACCACCAATTTATCCAGCATATGTTTTATGCAGCGGATGCCCTTCCAGCTGCAACCCATCACTGGGAAACACCCATACACTTTTGCATTGACACACATACACTACGGCCAATTTAGTTTATTCAATTCACCTATAGTGCATGTCTTTGGACTGTGGGGGGAAACCGGAGCACCCGGAGGTAAACCCACGCAAACGCAGAGAGAACATGTAAACTCCACACAACTGACCCAGCCGGGGTTTGAACCAGCGACCTTTTTGCGGTGAGGTGATCGTGCTACCCACTGCGCCACCATGTCACCCGCATAACTTCATTTGTAAACTAATTAATGCTGTTTTCTTTGCATATAGAAATTTTGAGGTATGTAAACAAAAACAATGGTCCCAACGCATTTCCTGTTTTACATATTTTTTATTTCTATAGCTTCCGAGAATCCTGCAAAAAAAGAGCTGCGCGCGCGTGCGTGTGTGCGTGCGTGAGAGTGTATAACATCTAGATCTGGTTTCCTGCATGTTTTAAAGTGCTTTCTGTTTCCGGTGTGTGATGTGTACCAGACCTCAAGGTCAGACAGGCGGCCCAGTTCTGGAGAAACCCCAGCACAACCTTTATCCAAAGACCAAACCCAGCAGTTTACCGCAGCGGCTCTTTTCACAAACAGCCAAGCCAGGTGGAGGGAAGTCCTAATCTATGTGTACGAGTGTGTGTGAGTGTGTGCTTGACCTGACTCCCTCACACACTCCTTTGGCAGGCATGTGAAGGCCGGGCAGTCCTCCAGTAAGAGTATGCATAAACAGACTCAAGGAAAAGATGTGCACACACACACACACACACACACACACACACACACACACACACACACACACACACACACACACACACACACACACACACACACACACACACACATTTGTTTTTGTGAATTGTGGGTACATTACATAGACTTCCATTGTTTTATACTGCTCAAACTGTATTTTGTATTGCCCTAACCCCACCCTACCCCTAAACCCAACCATCACAGGAGACTGTACAGCTTTACTTTCTGAAATAAACTCATTCTGTGGGATTTATAAGCTTTTTGAGAACTGAGGACGTCACCAATGTCCTCACATTTCACCACCTTTTTGTAATACTTGTGTCATATCTATGTTATTATACAGATTTGTGTCCTGACATGTCACAAAAACACGTTCTCACACACACACACAAACTCACTTTCTTTCTAACACACACACACACACACACACACACACACACACACACACACACACACCAAGGTATTATAGTTAACGTGAACGCAAAAACAAAAGCTAAAATTTAAAATCATTTTCGTTAACTAAAATAAAAATAAAAACAAGAGTTAAAAAAAACTAGAACTAACTGAAACTGTATTGTGTACATACAAAACTAACTGAAACTAACTAACATTATAGCAAAAACGTACCTTGTTTTCGTATTTGTAAGTGTATTTAATACATACTGTAAGCCTTTAGTAGTTAATCTATTGACTTAGCTCTGTCAGGTGTTTGACCAGTACGGCACCTCAGTGTCTGTAGACCTGATGCCATTGGCCAGATCAAGCCAGTTCTCCTCAAATGTGCTGCAAGCCTCTTTAAGTGACGCTCCTGGCAGGGCAGTTGGATCGCCCCCTGGGGGCTGGCTGCAGTAGGTCATAAAGCCTACCTCCCCCATGTTACTCAACGAGACTTGAGCCCAAATAAAATAATAATAATTACACTAGCAATAAAATGTCCCGAAAAATGGTTTTGGTCAATTGAGGCACTGGTTATGATGCTGATGTAGGTTCGGATCTTCATTTTTGTAAACAGTATGTTTTAGCCAGTAATTTCATGCTATAACAACGAAGTGTGTCATCATGATTGACAGTTGTGATTGGCAGCTTCTCTAAGCGGACCAACAGAGCTTCGGGAGGAGATTGAAGTACCAGTGTTTGATTTCAGTGTTATTTTACCATGATAAAATGGGTTGTTCAGCAGTAAACTATACTTTCTGACTTACAGGATCTGACGGATCACTGTTTATTCGGCTAAATGTGGGCTTTTGTTTGCTGATACATGCCGAATGTTAGCCATGACTAGGCCCACACAGAATCTGCGTGCGCAGAATTACGCAGATTTTAAGCCCATCATTGATTCTGTTTATGTACTTAAGTAAATGTGTGTAAATGTATATTATTCAGTTTTAAAAATTTATTTTAGTATAATTATTGACTAATATGAAAATATTCATACGGTTTGTTTACAATACAGTTTGTACAGTAATATTTTCTGTCTTTTATATATTATATGAGAGACTTGCTTTGTTTACCAAATAAGTGGTTTTAATTGGATTTGCATTGTAAACATTAAATAAAAGTTAAAAAGGGTTTTCTTTTTTATTTCATATATTAATGTTGTAGTTACGATACTCCCAAAATGATTCTGCATAAATTCGCAGATTTTTAGCAAAATTCTCAGCAGAAATAGCAAAAAATGTCTGCAGATTCTGTCTAGCCTTAGCCATGACAGGGAAAACAAACAGGTGATCGTTATCTAGCAGTAATTATGTCTGAAATAACAATTAGGAAGACAAAACTAATATTAATGTTAGTTTGTGCCCGTCATGAGGCGTTTTGCATTCAAAGCATTCAATGGAAAAAGGTGCTGTCGTTCATTTTTTTTTACATTTTACATCTTTTATTGGTTCTCCTCCATTCAGTCCTCGCTGTTGCTCCGGCGACAAAAACGATGAGTGGACATGACAGCGGCATGGTGACAGCATTAAATACAGAAACTTAAAATTATTAATTTAACATATTTGTGCCCAATAAAGGGTTTTATTTCCGTATTTGTGATCGCGATCGAGAACGAATAGTTATTTTTTACCAGGTCTTCTAAGTGAACCGGTTGAACTAGTTCACCAAATCAAACTGAATCATTTGAAACTATTTGCATCTCCAGTAAGCTTTCTTAAGACTCGTACATACCAGGACGCTTTTCATTTGCATTTATCGTCAGCATTTTTCGAGACATTTTTCCAGATTCAAACCTAAGCGATATTCACTGGCGTCAAGCAGAAGCGTACGCAAAATCACTCCTTGACGTTAGATGGTGCTACCCAACTTTAAGCTTCTGACACCCGCTTGTAACACAGAAAAAGAAGACAAAAAGTTGACACGCTTGTTGTTAAAGTCATGGCGATTCAAACAAGCATGAATGGTTCATGTAGCAGCTCCAGCGATGAATAAATGATTATTGTTCACCAGTGCAATAAGCACATCTTCAATGTGCACTCGCATTGACAGTTTTGCTCTTGAGCGCCTCCAAGTGCTGTTCACTGTAACTTCAGCAGCTCCGTGCACGTGAACAAACGTGCCAATCTGATTGGTGGAGAAGGTTTTGATGTGGCGCGTCGAAACACAAAAACGAGCATGAGGCATTTCTTAAAAAGTTATGCTTTATTGCCTGCCGTTTTGCACGTTGGTGTGCAACATCACATTGGCGCCCTTTGTTTAGTCACGAGGCATTTAACGTCGACAGAAAAACGCAAGCAAAAAGCGTCCCGATGTGCACAACTTACTTTTTAACATGCCTGATACCCAATGCAAACTCACGGCAATTCGTAACTTTTTGATTTAGTGGCTAATTCGTATGAATTTGTACTCGTACAAATTAGTATGATTTGATCACCCAAATCATACTAATTTGTAATTTGATGATTTTGATCACCCAATGACGGTTAGGGTTAGGTGCCATGCCTCCTTTTTAAAATTGTACATTTTTGTACGAATGAACTCGTACGAATTTGTACGAATTAGCAACTAAACTCACAAAACTTAAAATACTTACATTTCCTCGTGAGATTAGGCTGCTGATACCCCCTCTGACTCGAAATAAACCATAAAATATAAAATATATAATTATTCAGCTATTATAACAGCACACTGAGATCAGATTTGAGAAGCAGTGAAGCGATAATACTGATCATGCGTGATTCAGCGAACCGAACAGAAACAGTACATGACAGCCTGCTGTGA
>CAIGQZ010010775.1:2902111-2926911 GCA_903798205.1 Danio tinwini
CTATCTATCTATCTATCTATCTATCTATCTATCTATCTATCTATCTAACTATCTATCTATCCATCTATCCGTCTATCCGTCTATCTATCTTTCCATCTATATGTCTATCTATCTATCCATCCATCATCCATCCCTGTTTTTTTCTGATAGACTAAAGCATTTTAAACTACATCAAGCTTAAAACTACTTCAAACTCAAATCAAGTTTAGCTCTTTGAATTCACAATCAAAGATTTTTTTGCAAACATGCTCAAGTAGTTGCTTCTTAGGTTGTTTTTATTCTGTTCTTTGTTTTGACCTTTTGACAAAGTCAGAGATCAGCTAAATAAACATCAGCAGCGTCTCAGGTAAAGGTCAGAGCATTAACAAACCATCACCAGGCCTTCCAGACTAAACTGAATCATAAGCAGCGGATGAGTCACGGTCAGCCCAGATCACGCATGACCTCTGACATTTAATAGTCAGTACACTGATCTGAGACCAGCTTACCTGATCCTTTAAAGTCACATAGTATAGGCTGCTCCTGGATCAGAGTAAAACAACTACTTGAATGTGACATTTACAGTAGAGTACAAGAAGTCGTGGTTTTAAAAAAGAACATCAAATACAGCTCTGGAAAATATGAAGAGATCACTGGTTATTATTATTATTAATTCCTACGTGTTTAAAGTATTACGTACAAAATGTTCACTTGTGCTCTATTTTATAAACTAAATATTTTAAAAAGTAGTTTAGGTAATACTTTAGCATAGGTCACAATTCGTGCTATTAAAATACTGATTTCATGCTAACTGGTATACTAGTGTCTATTATTAAGATATTAACTGGTCCTAAGTAGTTATAATGTATGATCTTATTCTGCATCCATAATCCTACCCAAAACCTAAACCCAACTTCTACCTTACTAACTATTAATAATAGTAATTACTACTAGCATAATTAAAAAGGGGTTATTAAGCTAATAGTGTTAGTTAATTGTTTGTTAATACCGGGAATGTTAACCTAAAGTATAAAATTCTATCATTTAGAGCAAAATTACAATGCAGATGACTCGTGACCCCCAATATCTTCAGAGGTGGTCATACATAAATAAACCTTGCACACAACGACGCACACATACCAATAGACCCAACTCTATTCATCATCTAATTTTGAAGAACGCCACTCTGAGACCATCCTTCATGTTCATTTGTGGCCTGTATTTATTTTTGAAGTACCTGAGTGCTGTAAAGGTGTCAGAAAGTTTAACTGGTGCCATAAAATGTATGTGCTTTTAATAATTACCTAATCACCACAGGGGGCGCCAAAAAATGAAAAGCTAATGGCTTTTTATTTGCATGTTGCTTTTTTAATGTAACTATTAACTACTATTTTTCTGTAGGTTATGGTTAAAATATGGTAATTGTAATATAATAAAATGAGTTTGACTTTTATAAAATTTTCATCAGATGAAAATAAATCAGTTTTTGATTGAATAACCCTGAGTTTCTATCACAACAAATTAAAGTATTATTTTTTCTCACTGTATTTACATTTTGAAAACATGGATTTTTTTTAAAAATATCAACCTTTTGTCATTTTCAGCAAATAAAATTAGCTCTCAGCTTTCTGAACTTTTGATATAATTTTACTCTTGCATATATTATTGAGATCTATGGCAGTTTTAATCATGATACACAGTAAAAAAAAATTCTGGGTTCCACAAAATTAATTTGCGTTAGGGCAACATGAAGGAATTAAGATTAGTTTTACATTTTTTACAAATTAAAGTGGATTGAACATACAACAATTAAGTTGTCCCAAAAAAAAATTAAGAATGGTGTTGTTTCAGCTCATTTTAAATTCAATTCATCTTTATTTATTTATTAGTTGGAATTACCAACCTACGTCACACATTACGTCACACGGGTTCCCGGTTGCAAAAAAAGACAGATTGCAATAGCAAACATGTTGTGTTGTGTGGTAGGATGCCAAATTCGAAAACTTAACTTTTACCATACACCACACTGCTTTTAATGCCAACTGCAGATGTCTTTGGCTAAAAGGGAGCTGAATGGAGTGAGGACCTAATTAAAAATGCTCCACTCTGCAGTTCTCATTCCATATCAGGTAACGGTATGTTCACGCTATGCTGAATCATACACGTTACTCATTTTTGATTGCAGCAATGATTTCAGCAAAAACAGTTAAATATGAACTAAACTGCAGACACTGAATGCTTCGAATGAAATGTAAAAATGTAAGTTCACATACCCTGCCATACAGGTGTAGTTCGCTGTCAGAATGCAGTTGTTTTGCTTGTTGATGATTACCCAGGCCTTGTACAGTTCCGTGTTCCGTCTTCTTTCCTTGTCTTTGGCTAGGCAGAACCTCGATTTTTAGCACTACAAAGTTTTAAATCTGGTAATCATGAAACATTATTTCTTGCACATGACCTCACAGAACAAAACTGTAGGCATCCAAAGACTTGTAGGCCTTTAACTTCTCTCTTGTAAAATCACTTGGAGTTTCAATGGGATAGTTGTATAGACCATTTTGTGGGATGTAAACAAATACAATGGTCCCAACGTACTTCCTGTTTTACATTTTTAATTTCTGTAATTTCTGAGAATCCAAAAAGAGCCACATATTGATAAATAATGTTATGAAAGCTGTTTTAACATTAAGTTATGGTTGAATTGCCTCTTGTTGAAATAGTTTGATAATGTTTATGGGCCAATGACATGACCACATTGAAATGGTCTTTTGGGCTGGATGCTTGGCCATTTCATCTTATTCAATATCCATTGGAAGGGTGCTATCGCAAATGGACCTGTCAGACGAACGCTGCTCACTTTAATGTTAATTTTGCAGAATAACTGTGCTTATAACTGGGTGACCAGCTGTTATAATATGCTGAAAGCAGTATGTAAATAATATATATAATATGTAATTAATATAACTTATTTCTAAGACAACAACAAACTCTGTACCGTATCGGATGTCATTGCCTCTCTGTAAATGCTAGCGATCCCGTTTTTTTTTTTCTGCAACCTCGCTGCGCGCACATCCTGAATCTCTACAAACAGGTAATTCATCTATAGCGCTTTTACAATGTAGATTGTGAGCAGCTTAAGATAGAAGGATGTAATTGAATAGTTCTATGTAATTGAAACTGTGTCAGTCCAGTTTTCAGAGTTAAATAAGCAGTTTAAACTAACAGCAAACAATTGTGTATAATTCATGACTGTGCAAATTTATACTGAATATACCATATTTTTTAAAGAACTGTATAGGCTATACGATCTTTAATTCTTGTTATGACTGATATCTATATTTAACATAATATATATCTATACATTTGTATGATATTTGACTTTTGCACAAGTTTTAGTGTAATTGCAAGTACCTCAAACTAAATAATTATCAACAATCAGCAACAAAAAGCAAATACATAAACAAAAAAAAGAGATACAGAGGGGGAATCTTTAACACCAGACCCGGCATATTTCTATTAATTCATGTGTCAGTAAAAGAACACTGTCATGAGTGTGATGTTGATGTCAGAGTGGGTCATTTCATTTGAGAAAACACAGAGGCTCAATGGGAGGCTTTCCTGTTTATTACTTGTCTCTTTTAATCGAGTTTATTCTCTCTTCCCATGATAAAAATAAACTCTGATAGAGGATGTGAGCTTCTGACTGATGTGTCGACCATCCATGAATAGCAGTGGTCAGATTTTCACACTGTCCTTTTCTTATTTTGTCAGTTTCCTCCAGACAGCCCCATACAGAGGTTTTATCTCATGAGAAAGTCGGTTTAATTTTTAAAACTGATGCACTTGGATATTGATAGAGATGCTTTCTTGTAGGACTTTCTGAACAAATAAAACACTATTACATTTTATTTTATATACATGTATAATTCATCCAGGGGAATGTGTAGGTGTTTTAGAATTGACTGTAGTGTATTTGCTTTTACTTTTCTTGCTAAAACTAATGTAGAAGCAGTTTTAATATGCAACCGTAATCGCCTCATACTGCCCCCTAAAGGACATACAGATTGTTAAACAATGATATTAGCAGGTTTTATGTAGTATCCTGTTACTCCCTGTTTATCATTCTGAAATGTTACCCTTTCTCTTAGTTCTTTTGGTCTGATTCTGGCACAAAATGCATCCTGTGTTTTGCATGCAACAAAGGCAAATGCAAATTGACCATTCATTGCTCCGACTATGCCAAAATTCATCATGCACCAGTGACCTTTTGTTGTTGTTTTTTTAGATAAAATGGAGGATTTTACTTTTGACTGCAAGAAATGCACTTTAGCTTACGAGCAGCTAAAACTGCTGGCATATCCCAAGATTGAGTTTGTCTTAGGTTTCCAACAACTTTTTCAGTCTTCATTTGAAATCATTAAGAAAGAAAGATAAGTTAAAATATTTAGCTGTTGTATATAAACAAGGGCGACGTGGTGGCGCAATAGGTAGTGCTGTCACCTCACAGCAAGAAGGTTGCTAGTTCAAGCCTCGGCTGGGTCAGTTGGCGTTTCTGTGTGGAGTTTGCATATTCTCCCTGCATTCACGTGGGTTTCCTCCGGGTGCTCAAGTTTCCCCCACAGTCCAAAGACATGCAGTACAGGTGAATTGGGTAGGCTAAATTGTCCGTAGTCTATGTGTGTGAATGAGTGTGTATGGATGTTTCCCAGAGATGGGTTGCAGCTGGAGGGGCATCCGATGCGTAAAAATCCGAGGGCAAACCGTGTCTGTTTGACGTGTCATCTGATCAATATCACAATCAGGTCAAGAGCAAAAAAAAGTTGAGGAGAGATTGTTAATTCTCTCAAAAGCCAGGTGAGCAACACAAGTTTCTAAACTTAAAGCCTTCTGTTTCCATTATGTATTTAATAACAATATGTATTTTTTTATTAGAATATGTAAAAAGGTACACAAATTGGGATCATACAAAGAAAATAAAACATAAAAAACAACAACGAAAAACAAAAACAACAACAATAAAACATGTGCTGGATAAGTTGCCGGTTCATTCCGCTGTGGCGACCCCAGATTAATAAAGGGACTAATCCTAAAAGAAAATGAATAAATGAGTATATAAACAACAAAGCTGTAAAAACGGACTAGTGAGTAGAGTTGTAATGCCTCCCACAACCTCACTAGTTCTATTTAGCTTTTTTTCAAGATAAGTAAAAGCCTAAAGAATCATAAGTGGGGCATTACAAAATATGTTGTAATGTTAAATGAAAATTACCTTACTTTAAGGGATAGTTTACACATAGTTCACAAAGAATGTTCCCTCATTTACTCTCCCTCATATGGTTTTGTACGTATGGTTGAACACAAAAGAAGATATTTTGAAAATGCTGGTTGATGGTACACATTTCAAAGGACTCTATTTTTTGAGTAATATACAATTTATTTTCTTCACATGACTTTTGCAACCACACAATAATATAAGATACATATTGTTGTACAAAAAATAGCAAATAAATTCAAAATTTGGCCATTGGGTCATAATAGGCCCATCGAAAATATGTGCATCAGCTGACATTTTTGACATGCTGCTACGGGTACGTTTTGTTGCACGTTTCTGATGGCACATCCACTAGAGGGCGCTGTGTAAATTTCTGCAAATCTGAAATGTTACTTAGGGTATGTTTTCTTATATGTTTCAGATACACATCCTACTTGTGCATGAGAAAGTGGTGCTTGTCTAACAGATCATCAGTGAACCACTGACTTAAACCTTTTTCTAAACCCAATCAATAGTGTTTACAGAAGCAAACATTGAGTATGTTTACATGGACACCAATGATCCAATTTTAATACGATTAATGCCGAGTTCAGACTGCATGATTTTTGAGAAATTTTTTGAGAAGGTTTTGAGAAATCGCAGACAAATGCCTGAAATCACAGGCAAATCGGTGCTCATTCACGTGAGTGACAATCACACAGTATGAACTATCAAGGATGTGATATGAGAGAATCGCCGATGAGTCGCCGATGCCCGTGAGATATTTGACATGCTAAATATCTGGAGCTGTTGGCGATTCAAATCATGTCGTGTGAAATGAGATCTGATTGAAAATAACATCCTCAATCACCTACAACCAATAAGAGAGCAGCATTCACTACTACGGGTATCTGCAGGCCAGCGGGAGGCTGGGGGAGAAGTTAAAAGCGTTCACTTTCAGTTTAATTGGTCCCAAGAAATGGAGGAAAAACTAGTGTAAATTTGGCAGGAGCACCTGTGTCTGTTTGACGTGTCATCTGATCAATATCACAATCAGGTCAAGAGAAAAAAAAAGTTGAGGAGAGATTGTTAATTCTCTCTAAAGCCAGGTGGGCAACACAAGTTTCTAAACTTAAAACCTTCTGTTTCCATAATGTATTTAATAACGAAAAACATATTTCTTGACCTCGCGTTGTTTCCATGTCATTTCTTTTTCTTTTTTTATTATATTTTTTTATTAGAATATGCAAAAAGGTACACAAATTGGGATCATACAAAGAAAATAAAACATAAAAAACAACAAAAAACAAAAACAACAACAATACAGTCAGGGACTGGCAGGTGCGTGTGTGTGTGTGTGTGTGTGTGTGTGTGTGTGTGTGTGTGTGTGTGTGTGTGTGTGTGTGTGTGTGCATGTAAAGGTAACATGGTGGACAATTCAGAGTACATACATAAGGGTCAATAACAGTCAATAAATGAAGCAAGTGTCATAGATATAAATAAACATATAGAAAGAAACCAGTCAGTGGTAAAGAGTGACAACAATGCTAGTAATGTATGATAGTAATGATGACAGTAAAGAGAAAAAACAACATTAATAACTGACAATAACATTAATAATAAATCACAAGTACTACACCAACTGCTACTACAGAAAGTTACTAATATTACAACTACTACTGCAGCTGCTACTACAGCCACAACAACTACTACATCTACTACTACTGATACTACTACAACATCTACTACAACTGATACTACTACAACAACCTCTCCTACTACTACTGATACTACAACAGTAATCACCAGTACTACAACATCTACATCAACAACATCTACTACTTCTGATACTACTACACATACTACTACTACACCAACACCTTTACTACTTCTGGTATCACTATACCAACGACATCTACTACTACAGAAACTACTACAACTACTACTTTAACAATCCCAACTACAAATACAATCACTACTACAAAGCCTACTACTACTACTACTACTACCACTTCTACTACTACTACTGCTATACTACAACAACAACTACAGCAACCTGAATAATCACAATGGTAGAAATACTTGTAATAATGTTAATGAGGAGATAACAAGGGAGGACAAGTCAGAATAGTAATGATAATAATGGTAACAAGAGTAAAAGTCATACTATTAATGATAATAGTGAGGAGGTGAGGGGAGGTTGGGAAATCAGGAACAGGACCAAAAATGATAAATAATAATAATAATAGTAAGTAGAAGAAAAGGAAATAGGAGAAGAAAAAGAGAAAAAAAACTGAAAAAGGAAGGGGAAGAGTGGAAGAAAAAAAGTAGACAAATAAAGAGCTGCAAACAAAACAATGAGAATAATAATAAAAAAACGTTACTATAATAATGATAATATACAAATAATAAAAACCAAAAGTAAAGAATAATATTAAAAAGAAGAATTTAACGAACAATTTGATGAATTATTAATAGTAGTATAATAATAATAATAATAATAATAATAATAGATCAAGAGGTGGGCCGGGAAACGTGATGACTACAATACACTCACGCCGACAACAACAACAACAAAAAATAAAAAACAATAAATATAATATTAATAAAACAGCTTTAACAATAATTTAAGGAGGTGAAAGTTATCTGATCTGCCTTGAAGTGTACAGTGTTTGTCAGTTGCTTTGTGATGCATTAAAAAAGTATGACGTGCAGCATGGATCAGTCCAGTGCAAATGCCCAGGCTCCCATGCCCACGTCACACTTACCATGTGAATGTACTATACGTAAGTATGTGCAAGTAGGATTTTATTTATTTATTTTTTCCATGTCATTTCTTGCGTTTGTTTGATTGTGAGACATAGTTTGGACAAAGTTTTCAGTGATTCTTCCTATTTTAAAGTCATGCAATGTGAACTCTCCTGTCGCTGATCCATCCTACAGTGTAAACACAGCACTGACAGAACGCTAGCCCCGATAGTCATGCAGTGTGAAAACTGAAAAATTAAGTGAGTTTTTCCTTAAAACAAGCTAAATAATCTGCCAATGGGGTAAGCAAAATAATCTTGTTTTTCCAATTGACATAAGATTATTCTGCTTACCCCATTGGCAGATTATTTAGCTTGTTTTAAGAAAAACTCACTTAATTTTGACATATTATTTCTTAAAACAAGACAATATGTTTTGCTTGTATAGAAAAATCTTCTTGATTTAAGAATTTTTAGATATTTGGACTAGAAACAAGACAAAAAATCTAAGAAAATAATTTTTTTGCAGTGTACTTGCAAATATTCTTCCAAGCTTCTTAGCTTCTTAAGAAAGTTTTCATGAATCTGTCTCCAGGACACTGAAATGTAAATGCACACATCTCTACCCACACATATTTTTGGTGTCATATACTTGAACATGATGCAATTTTAGCCAGAAGCAACAAGCCCTGTTATTTAAGAGGAGAAAATTCAGCATGTGCGCTTCTCGCTTGCTTATACCACCTGTCAAGTGTCCTCGCAGGAGGTTAGCTGCGATAAAGCATTTGCACACAGATCTCAACACAAATCTACATGATCTATGATTAGTTTCCAGATCTGTATAGACTTATAATAGCGGAAACGGAGGCCCAGCAGAGACCCTGTCCTGCTTTAGCTTCAGTTCACATGCTTGTCTGGCTGGCTGTTCCCCCACAGGCTCTATGTAAACACTCCAGGATCTGCTTTAAAACAGCCCAGAGGAGCAGAACCACAAAATCAGCCACAGATGTTTATACTGGAGCTCCAGCTGCTGCCCTCCACAGGAAGTGAGCGACTTAACTCATTGCTAAAAGTGCCAGTAAATATTTTGTGCTATGAAAATTTCGTCTCGACCCTTGTAGCAAACAGGAATAAAGCGAGAGGTCAGCTGGACCTCAGTACATTCTGTGGGACTTCTTCCTGTCAGTTCTGCTTTCCCATGAGCCTCGTGGTCCATAAAAAGACCTTGTATCTTATCTTCCACAGCTTCATTAACCTAATGAAAACAGTTACGGAGCACGAGTCACCCCAGATGGTTCTTATAAAGCGAGCGCAGTGATCTGGCGGGAACACACTGTGAGAAACATTCGGAGAAATTGGAGAAGAAAAGTTTTGAGGATACAGGAAGGCAAAAACATTCAAGTCTACGCATACATAGATTTGTTGAAGGCTTTAGAGAAGGAAATACCAAATCCAAGTCTATTTGTAGCTCCCATGGCCCATTGAGATAGGAAACCTAGAAATAGATAATAATAATAATAATAATAATAATAATAATAATAATAATAATAATAATAATAATAATAATAATTTATTTGTATAGCACTTTTCCTACATACATGAAACTCAAAGTGCTTCATTTATTCATTTTTCTTCGGCTTAGTGCCTTTATTCATCAGGGGTTGCCACAGCGGAATGAACCGCCAACTTATCCAGCATATGTTTTACACAGCGGATGCCCTTTCAGCTGCAATTCTGTACTGGGAAACACCCATACACCCTCATTCACACACATACACTATAGCCAATTTAGTTTATTCAATTCACCTATAGCGCATGTGTTTGGACTGTGAGGGAAACCGGAGCACCCAGAGGAAAATATATACTTAACCCCACACACACAGTAGTACATACATTTGTATATATATGCACACACTGTACATACATACATACATGCACAATATACATACACGTAGAGCTGTGCGAGTTGGGGAAAATATCTAATTGTGATGTTCTATAACAGATATTGTGATTTCGGTTTGATTTGCGATTTAATTTTGTAGCCAAACTTCAGCTCAATATTCTGTATCGTAGCTTCTTACTGCTAAGATTCAATGAGTGTTAGTTAAAAAAAGGAACTGAAAGGATATTAACCAACTCCAACATTTATTCAAATTTGTTATTCAAATTTGTTATATACAAATTTAATATTCAGAAATGAAACACTAGTTTTTTTTCTAGAGCAAACAGTAGTGAGTTATGGCGTTAGTTATCTCCTGGTGCCTTTGTGATGTTTTTTTCATATGGTGTAACAGCCGCAAACAGCTTTGAAATTGTACATCTAGCTACTAGATGGAGTGTCACTAGCAATACTTTCAATTGACTTTTTAGCAAGACATTTCTCATATAGCTGCCTGTGGTGCTTTTTTAGGTGCTGGTTGTTGTATTTCCTCATGCTGTGGCAACAATTGTGCGACAGCTCTTACGAATTACCTGTTTTTGTTCGATGTCTGTGACTTTAAAACCAAAATATTCCCATATTACAGACATGCTGTTTTTCTTTAAGAATAATTTGTCTGTTAATGCTTCTGGAATGGCAGACGCCATCATCCTACTTGTTTGCGCTTTCCTGTTTGTTTTATTGTGGACTTTCTGCATAGTTCGGTTGCTCAATCCTGATTGGGCAGAACAAGTGTGCTCACTCAACTGGATAGTAAGAGTGTCACACACAGACAGCAGTCACGCATTTGCTCTGGGTGGAGGAAATTATAAGATACATACATAGTTCATATCACAGCCTCTTGTGATTAGCTAATCGCAATGTTTCAAATCACGATTGTGATTCGATTTCGATTAATCACACAGCCTTATATACATATACATAAAATGGCAGCCTGATAAAGATACTGTACAAGGAAATGTAATTATTTTAAGTTTTGTCAGTTTAGTGTCTAATTTGTACAAATTTTTAGGAGTTCAGTCATACGATAATGTATGATTGTTTTAAAAAGGAGGCGTGACACCCAACCCCACCCTTAAACCCAAACCTTATTGGGGAATAAGCAAATCATACTAAATTGTTAGAATGAGATTGTAGCCACTAAATTAAAAACATAAGAATTGCGGTGATATAGAATTGAAAATGCATATATTTCACTTACTATTATATTTGCATGCTATTTTAAAAAGGTACGACTTAACATTTTTTTTTCAAAACATAAATATTAGGGGATTCTTTTACTTCATTTTCAATTGTTTTGGAGCATTGAAGATTACAATAACTACACTAAAGAGTTCTGGGTTGTTGTAACCCAACGGTTGGGTTTGTCCATATTTGACCCAATGTTGGGTTACAATAACCCATCGTTTTTTAAAATATATGCTGCCTTTCAAAATGTACTGAGTATTTTAAGTGAGCGCTTAATTTTTTGTCACCTGCAGTTTTACAGTTTTTCTCAGTCACTTTATTGCATTTCTCACGACACTATTGACATTTGCACAACAGTTAATGCATTTCTCAAAACAATTAGTCATTTGTGCACATCATAGTAGCAGTTTCTCATTCCTTCCAACAAATTGCAAATGCTTTTGGACATGCATCAATTGCTTTCATACAACTCTCTGCTGTTTTATAACATTATCATTTGCTTATGTCATGTCAGTCAAAATTAACTAAACATGTGAATGCTGAATAGTCATTCCATATAAAACTAATAGTCCTCATTTCATTACTTGAGTCATTACATACAAAAAATGTTGAACTAGTTGTCAAAATCTGTCAAGATAATTTTATAAAGAATTTAAATCTTTTTTTTTCTCTCAAAATGTCTTCTGAATTGAACAATTTAATGAATGATTACCTGTGAATGAAGACCTGTGTATGTTGTAGGTTCAGTTCCAATATGTACTGCAGTATTGTTTACAGTTGTGCACAGCTCTACACAAAGGGACTTCATGTTTGTTGTAAATAAGGGTGTATTTATTCTTTTGCACAATGCTGTGAATACATTTGTATTGTAAAGAGCAAATGCAGTAAATATGTGATCACATATTCAGTGTCTTGTACTCAGATACCTCACTAAATGCAGTGATGTCTAACTTTTCTGTAGTTTTCAAATGGCTGTGCAAATAGTATATAGTGCTGTCTTGAGCATTTTCAGAAAGTGTCACCAAAATCAGACTTTGTTGCATTGAAAAAATGTACAGAGTAAAGTGTCATAATGAAAACATGACAAAGCCGTTTGACTTGTATTATTTGTATCTTGTTCATAAACAATGGTTTCAGGACTTTTAATCTTGATGGCACTGGCACTTTCATTGACATGAATACTTGCTTTTGAGGAATGAGCTATCCATTAGAGCAAGTGACACGCTCTAATTGTACTACAAGTACTAATTGTTTAGAGAAATGCATCAACTGTTGTGCAAATGTAAATAGTGTTGTGAGAAATGCACCAAAGCGATTGAGAAAAACTGTAAATGCATGAACGCTAATATACATTTGCATTTGATAGATGCTTTTATCCAATGGGAATAACATGTTATTCAAGGTATATATTTTTTTTATCACTTTTTGCTAATGCTAGTGCAGCAGTCCCATACTATGTAAGCTACAGGAAGTCTCATTTTTATTGCTTGTAATAATGGTCTATTTCAACAGTACCATTCCATATCATTTCGTACCATGGCTTTGTATCATTGCACCGTCTGCAGCCATAAAACGGCAGCAAATTTCCTTGATTATTACGCTAGAATGAAAATATATTTCCTAGCAAAATTGACCTAGACAATTTTGTTCTTTTTTCATTGGTATTCAACAACTTGTTCTTTTTTTCATGGTATTAGTACATGATGAGACATGACAGAAGAGACAAGCATTAAATAGGATTTTGTTTTTAAAATGTTTTTGAGTAACATGTTTGATGGTCTAATCCGATTCAATGATCTATGCTAAATGCTCCTTCCAGACCTGGAGATCGTCTGAATGGATTCAAAAATGCTGAAACTCAACTGTTTATAGGGGACTTGTAAAATGAGCCTATTTGCCTTTCAGATGTACATTAGTAAAACAATTCACGAATAACATTTGACTGTTCATTGACATCAGTGATGCTCTAAACACAATTCAAGACATATTTCAGCTTCAGTGCAGCAAATTTGCATTACTAAATTCCTGATTCAATTGGAATGACTGGATTTTGGCTGCAAAAAGAAGAAAGAAAAATCACTGAACACTGATAAATATGACCACCTTAAGACATAGGTGAAAATTGCACACAAACATCACTCAGTTCTCCATTCATGGGCCTCAAAGAAAATTATACTCCGTACTCTAGATGCACTGGGAGGCTGTGGCAAAATAATAACCTCTACGACACAATTACCTGCTCCATAAGAGGCTTTGTCAAGATCAGTAATCATCCCATCAAAAACAGATTCCCTTTGTTCTCTCTGAATAAATCCCAGACTCCTCACCTGATGGAAGCCTTCCCAAGTATGAACAGCATTCAGCGGGAGTCCGCACTCCTTGTAAATTAAATATATAGGATAAAATTGGAAGTGAGAGGGACCGATGCACAAGAGGCTTACAGGCGCGTAATGATACTGAAGTGCCAGAACTAATGATAAGATCAAAATTATTCTCTACAGGACGTCGCAAGACCTTTGCAGTCAGCTGTAAGCTCTGACTTTATATTAGATGTGTGAGATAAAAAAAATAGATGGGTTATCTGTAGGGCCAGACAGAATCTGCGAACGTTTTTTGCTCTTCTGCTGAGAATATTTTTTCAAATCTGCGAATTTAAGCGGAACGATTTTGTGAGTATCATAACTAAAATCTTAATATATAGAGTAATAAATAATACCTTATTAACTTTTATTTAATGTTTACAATGCAAATCCAATAAGATCCACTTATTTAGTAAACAAAGCAAGTCTCATATAACATATCTACTAAAAGACAGAAAATATCACTTTACAAGCTGTATTGTAAATAAATCATATGTACAATTTTATATTAGTCAATAATATTACTGAAATTATTTTAAAAACCTGAACAAATATACATTTACACACATTTACACAGTAAATACATAGACTTGATGGGCTAAAAATCCGCGGAATTCTGCCGGCGCACATTCTGTGTGGGCCTAGTTATCGATACTATAATATGCCATGTGAAAGAATACTATAGTAGAACGTTTCTGAACCATTCTGTAGTAAAGTGCATTATACTCTATATATTATAATATGTACAACTATTTAAAAGTAGTATTAATTATAGTAAACTGATCAACTGTAGTATGCTTTAGATTTTATGACTTAAACTGTGTTGTGTTGTATTATTATTTATAGTGGGTATGGAAAGTATTCTGACCCCCTTCAATTTTTCAGCCATTTTTAGGTCTCTCCAGAGATGCTCAATTGGGTTTAAGTCAGGGCTCTGGCTGGGCCATTCAAGAACAGATACAGAGTTGTTGAGAAGCCACTCCATTATTTTAGCTGTGTCTTGTGGTCATTGTCTTGTTGGAAGGTAAACCTTTGGCCCAGTCTGAGGTCCTAAACACTCTGGAGAGGTTTTCATCCAGGATATCCCTGTACTTGGCTGATTCATCTTTCCCTCAATTGCAACCAGCTGTCCTGTCCCTGCAGCTGAAAACACTCCCACAGCATGATACTGCCATCAACATGCTTCACTGTTGGGACTGTATTGGACAGGGGATGAGTTGTGCCTGGTTTTCTACACACATACCACTTAGAATTAAGTCCAAAAAGTTTTATCTTAGTCTCATCAGACCAGAGAATCTTATTTCTCTACAAACTCCATGTGGACTTTCATGTACTTGCACTGAGTAGTCTTCTGTAGGGCCACTCTGCCATAAAGCCCCGACTGGTGGAGGGCTGCAGTGATGGTTGACTTTTTACAACTTTCTCCCATCTCCCGACTGCATCTCTGGAGCTCAGGCACAGTGTACTTTGGGTTCTTCTTTAACTCTGTCACTAAGTGAAAAAATTAAGAGGGTCTGAATACTTTCCGTACCATGTATATACTGTATATTACAGAAAATATATGCAATATTACTATTGTTGTATTAATATAGCAGCTATATAATTACCATAACATATTAAATACAAACCCTGCATAACATAACATACAAACCCTGCATTTTTTTACAGTATACTATAGTAAGATTCAAAAACACTGTAGTATCTACTATAAGTTGCTATAGTTTTTTTCTCATTTAATTTTTGAATAGTAATATTTGCCAACTGGATGGATGTTTGAGGTAATGGTTGAGATCTCTTTGAAAATCATAGCTATAAAACATTTTGAACATGCAATTTTTTGTTTGTTTAAAGTGTCCTTTAATCTTGTTAGATTATTTTTTAATGAAAAAAATGCTTACCATGGCTGCATTTATTAAATGCCATTTAAAATGTAATTTCATTTATGATGCAAATGTTCAGTATTATTACTTCAGTGTCACATGATGCTTCCTAAGTCATTCCAATATGATTTCTTTCCAGTAACCCTTTTTAAATGTATTTTAGTGTAGTTTCTCTTAATGTAGTCACTAATTTACACAATTGGTTGATTTTTTAAATTATATTCAGTGTTTTTCAGCTTAATTTATTATTAAACAAGTCTATTAAACACCCTTCAATTCCGCAAACCTTTAGCGCCCCCTGCTGCATATATATGGGAAGACTCATTTTTTAACTTGGCTTGTACACTATTTTGTTGTTGATCTATTACAAGTGACTAATGTAATCTTAAAAGTAATCACAGCAAAGAAATACTAATAAAAACTATATTTTATTGTTTCACATTATAATCATCTGTACAGACACAAGAGAAAACAAATCTCAAAGAAATTTAAAAAACAAAAAGACAATAATCGATATATCAAACTATATAGAGAAGAAACTAAACAAAAAACAAAACAAAACAAAAGCTAGACATACATTTTAACCTAAAGACACAGAAAGCAACAACAGAAATGCAGCCCTGTTTAATTTTGATGGCAAGCAAAGTCAAATAAATAAAACTCTTTCAACTAGTAAATTCAGCAAATTATGAGGCATCCACTACCCGGTGGCACCATTCAATCTATGCAAGCTGAAAAACTCAATCAGATAATCGTACTGATTTTTCTACAAACACAGTCTCGCACTAGACTTCATTTTCAGTCTCTATCGAAAATTTACAAAAGCCTAGCGCTAAAAAGTGTTTTGCGTTTATCAGCAGCTCCACATGGATAACAAGCGCACATAAGGACCCCTTCCTTTTTACAGCTTCTGTAAATAGTCACTTTCATTAATGCCTTTCTGGCTGGCATCACGTGAAAAGGGTCTCGCTTGAGCCTCAGAAGGGTGGTGTTTTATTCCAAGAACCCGTCCAGAGTGGTTAGGCTGGAGGTGGGTTTGCTTGTAACAGGCCTGGAGACCTTCTTCCGCTTAGACTTCATGACAAGAGGTCGAATCTCAGAAAGAGGAGACTGGTGCACATGGTAGAGTTAAGCAAATACTATCAACAAAAAGAACTTCAAATAATGATTTCCAAAAAAAATGGTAATAAAAGGTAGAAGAGATGGTATTTGAGTTGGTATTTGTGGTTGTACATGACCATCCTATTAATTAGTCGGAGACCTATAAGTAGTTGGGGCATTTACATTGACAGTTCTTTCACATAGAAAACCCACATAGAATGGGTTTGTTCTCGTTTACACTAGACTAGAGATTGTATTGGTTATGGGGGTTACGTCTCTTTGGAGCTAACAAGAAGCATATGATGTTGTTTTATAAAGCTGTTCTTGAAAGCATTGTTGGGTATGGTATCACAGTGTGGTTTGGCAACCTATCTGTACAGTGTAAACCTAAGTTGATGCACCTCTTAAGGACAGGATGGAAAAGTGTAAGGCACTATGATTATTTTAATCCTCATGTTTTGTATGAGAATTGTGTCCATAATCAGGGGGAAAGGATTCTGAATGATCCACTTCATTTTTTTGCTTCCACATTATGAACTGCTTTCCTGTAGTAGGAGATACAGAGTCCCTAAGTGTAGGTTGAACTGCTACAAGAAATCCTTTGTACCTGTTTCAGTGGGTTTATTTAACAAGAGTTTATCTTAATTATCATTATTAATATTGAAACTACAGTATTTTTGTAGTTTTTATTGTATGTCTGCAGCAATATAGTGATGCCTATGACAAATAAAAACAATAAACTTTACTATTCCTACTCCTCCTATTATTATTACTATTATTATATTTATGTGATAAGGATACAGGTTGTATAAATTTGGCTCTTCCTCCGAGTCCATCATAGCCAGATCTTACCTGCAACAAAAAAAGAAAAATGCATGAGGGGAAACCGCAAACATTCAAAAGTTAGTTTTTTTATTAATTGTTTTGAATTTATTTATTAATTATTATTAATTTTGGACAAGCATGCAACTTATAATGGTCACACCGAAGACATTCATCTTTTTACATATGATTTCCATTTCATCTAAATGCTGTTTTTAGATGGCACTCTAGGCTAGTTTTTAACTGCAAATGTCGCTCTAGGCTAGTTTTTAACAGCTCTAGATGACACTCTAGGGCTAGGATGGAGCTGTAGGATAGTTTTTAAACTGCAAATGGTGCTCTAGGTTAGTTTTTTTTGCTAAAATGGCACTTTAGGCTAGTTTTAGGCTAGGTTATCTAGTATAGTTTTTAGCAGCAGATGACATTGTAGGCAAGTTTAAATGATTTCTAAACACATAGGGTAAGTTTACATGTTAAAATATCTTAAATCAAAGTTGTTTATTTAAATTGTAATATTTTGTTTATTACTAGATGAGCACAATACAAAATAATAAATAAATAAAATAAATAAAAACTTACTGTCCCCAAAGTTTTTAACAAGAGTGTTATACATCAAAACTACATAAATACAGTTAAAGATAAAATTATCATCCCTCCTGTGAGGTTAAATATTTACCAGAGCAAGAACATTTTCACAATATTTCCTATATTTTTCCCTTTTGGAGAAAGTGTTATTTCTACCAGTTTGACTGGAATAAAAGCAGTTACAGTTACTCATTTTTACAAGAAAGATTTTAAGGTGACTTGCCAAATTAACCAAGTTAAGTCTTTCAATTAGGGCTGGGTGATATGGCAAAAATCCATATTGACTAATAACGATTTCAGATTTAAAAGAGTCCCCTAACAATGACTGAAGCCACACAAATTAGAGGATTCATTAAATGCCATTACATTTTCAGCCAATAAATTTTCAGTGGCCGAAAATTTGGTACATCTCTAATATCAACACACTTCTAAATTTCCATTGTTGCACATTTCTTCTATGTGATTGGCTCTTAGATAAATATAAAGATATAATATCATTTATAGGCCCAGCCCTACTTTTAATTACACTTTTTAAGCTGATTACTATAGTATCTTGCTAAATATCTAGTTAAATAGCATGCACTGTCCTCTTGGAAAAGACAAAAGAAATTTGTTATTAAAACTTTTATGTTCAAATTTTATAAAGTTCCTAAAATATTTATGTTCAAAACTGTTGAAATCTTCTCTGTTAAACAGCACTTGGGAAATATTTAAAAAATATATTAAAATTTCACAAGGCGGCCACTAATTTTGCCTTCACCTTTATGTTACAAAATCAGAAAATTGCAAAAACTCTGAATAGTTTCTTACACTGCCAGATTTGCAGGGGTCCAGCATGCTTCCAAATGCATTCTTTCTAAAGAGCAGTGAGTTTCTAAACAAGGGTCCCATCATCACATCATCATCTTTAACACGACCGTTCTGAAAACAAAAACAGGCATTACGAATTATTAAACCCTCGACATGAAAAAGTACTATTCTTCAGAATTGAACAGCCCAACAGAACACATACATTTCGGCCGTGTGTATTTTCTGTGTTTTGTGTTAATGAGGATCTGTGGAAAAAGTGAAAATGAACATATATCAGTAGGAATCGTAAGAACAGTGTAATTTAAACACTGGAGTGCAGAGTGAAATCTCACACTGAAGGATCCAGACGCATCTTCTTAGGCACCTGAACTGGCTTCTTCTCCACATGTTCAGGGGTGTTGATGTCAAACGTCAGGTTGAGGTCAATTTCCTGAGAGTCTGTCATCTGACCATGACTAGGAGGCTTCAGCTCTAGAGGCGCAGGGCTGGAGACACATAAACAATTTCTCTCTTTAAAAACAATTTCAAAGTGTTATCAACCAAAGGGATTCAAAATACAGCTTATTTTCTGACCTTTCAAACACTAATCTGCTGATAGCCTCATTAGTGCGAGTTGGAGTGCTTAACGTTCGCTGAAGAATCTCCACCTTCTTCTTCAAACTCTGTGAAACATTAAAGATCAAGTTGTTGGAGTCAGTTTGGAGAAATTGCACCCTCTTGTGTCTGACTGACTATATAGCGCACAGGTGTCAAACTCAGTCCCTGGAGGGCCGCAGCTCTGCTCAGTTTAGTTCCGACCCTAATTAAACACACTTGATCAAACAAATTGAGTCCTTCAGGCTTGTTTGAAACCTGCAGGTAAGTGTGTTGGAGCAGGGTTGGAACTAAACTGTGCAAGGCTGCGGCCCTCCAGGAACTGAGTTTGACACCCCTGATGTAGCGCAAATGCCCTTTTCCTGAATGGGATTTCACGATTCATGTTTCCTTTGCATTTCATTTCTTAAGCAACTTTTAACCTTAAAGCATTTTAATAACAAATCAGAAAAACAAAAGTAAATATAATCTCTAACAGTAGTTAACTGCTCCAAGGCCCTGATAGATTTCTAAATATAAATCTACTGCGAAGAAAAAGCTGTTTATTTTCTTATCTGTTTTTATAAATTTGAATTAATACTTGATTATTTATTTATATGCAATTAAAAAGATGTAATTACACTTGAAAAATATGGCTTTTTCTAAAAAAAATCTTTTGCCCACAAATAAACATTTCTATCTGATAAATTATATTTTAGTGTTTGAAATAACTAGACAATGTATATCTGTTAGACATTTTCGTATTTAAGACCTTACTATTTTTCCAAGACTTTTCCAGGTTTAGAAATCCCTTATTAAATATCCCCATGTATTGTTATTCAATACTGTGTTAATCAACCCTTGTTCTTAAATGTACATATTAGATGTTGAGGGGATTCATTAAAATAAGAAACACAATATCAGCAAATATACTGAGCTTTAGCTGTTCTTACAGCATATTTTGTATTATTTTAATACACTTGAAAGAGATCGTTCACTCAAAAATGAAAATTGTCATCATTTATTCATCTTCCACTTTTTCGAAACCTGTTTGAGTTCTTTTCTTCTGTTGAACACAAAGGAAGACTGTTGTAAAAAAACAGCCATTGACTTCCACAGTATTTTTTGTTCCTACTAAGGTTGTCAATGGCTTTTTTCCCCCAACACTAGTCAGAATATATCGTTTGGTGTTCAACAGAAGAAAGAAATTAATAAAAGTGTAGAACCAAAATTTTAAACACTAAATTTAACTTTTTGGGCAAACTATCCCTTTAAGCCATCTCTAAGCCTGCTGGTTAAAAACCAATTGTCTATAACTACGTTTCTATATTTTCCATATATATATATATATATATATATATATATATATAAAATATAAAAAAAACTGTTGAGTTTCTAACAGTGATCTCTTTGTCTGCATTGGACAGATCTTTCTGAAGTGCCTTCATGTCTTCCTTTGTCCTGTTTGTCTCTGAAGTGGCTTTCTGCAACTGTAGTACAACAAACAAACAACTTAATGAACTCAAATGCATGGATGCAAAAGTATGTTTATTATGCACAGGGTTAGAAAGAAGAAGAAGAAAACCTTGCTGTTAGAGGAGATCATTTCCCTTTTCAGCTTCTCACACATCTCATTTGATGATTTGAGGCTTCCTTTCAGATTGTCGTACTCCCTGAGAAGAAAAATACATTTATTTGAGGTCTAGTATTTGGTTTATGTATAAAACACTAAAACTGGTGTCATTTAAAAAGATTAGGGAAAATAAAAATCAAGAGGTTGTACATTTAAAAACAATACTATGCTAAATATACAAGTGCAGGATTTGCTGACTGCAATTCGGTCAAGTAAAACCTACTTTTTAAGTGAGATGCAGTATATAGACAACTGTTCAACAGCAGATTGACCAACACCCATATCAGTGATCATGGCCTCCACCTCTGACCTCTGACCTTGAAGGACAACATCCAAACTAAAAGACAGAAACACTTAATAAAGCATGTAAACAAATCAGAAAAGGAACCAAAAATGGCCAATAAATGTTTTTTATCCATATGGCTAAAGCTGTAGCAAAAAAAAAATGGATTCTGAGATTTCCAAAATGCATTACTATTCTCGCTTGAATCGATTCTGAGCTTAGTTTTTAACAGCAGATGCCACTCTAGGCTACTTTTTAACTGCTCTAGATTATGCTCCAGAACTAAGATGGTGCTCTATGCTAGTTTTTTTGCTAAGTAGTCTAGTTTAATGCTAAGATGGCACTAGGCTATATTTTAACTGCAGATGGCACTCTAGGCTAGTTTTTAACTGCAAATGTCGCTCTAGACTATTTCTAACTGCTCTAGATGACGGTCTAGAGCTAAGATGGAGCTCTAGGCTTGTTTTTAAACTGCAAATGTCACTCTAGGCTAGTTTTTAACTGCTCTAGATGACACTCTAAGGCTAGGATAGACCTCTAGGACAGCTTAACTGCAAATGGTGCTCTAGGTTAGTTTTTTGCTAAGATGCCACTTTAGGCTAGTTTTTAACTGCGGTTGGTTATCTAGTATAGTTTTTAGCAGCAGATGACGTTCTAGGCAAGTTTTAAACAGTAGGTGGTGCTCTAGGCTAGTTTTTAAACTACAGATTTAATTTAATTTTAATTTGTTTATTTGGCAGGGACAGCGTACATTAATTAGCACTTCTGCAAATCCACCAGAATTAGCCAGAAGGCTATTTTTCACCTGTTGTCCCTGGACAACCTAAAAAAAAACTATACAAAAATTATACAATCAATTAAGCATATGGTTAAGAAGCACTAAAATAGATATGGTTATGTAGATATTAATAAAAATCTATATGTACAAATTAAACTAAAAACACCAACATTATGTAATATAGATAAAAATAGTTAAAACACATTTAAACAACAAATCATTGTTGTTGCCAGGGACAGAGTTCCACTCGTGTGCAGCTGTAACTGAACAGGCACCTTGACCAAAAGCACTTTTCCGGAGTGGGACAATACAGTCTCCACGGACTGCCCCTCGTGTTGCTTTGTGTGTGGTGTTCTTGATGTTTACAGAGGTGGAGATGACAGACCATGAATGATTTTATACATCAGACAAATGTTTGAATGCTTAATGACATTTTCCCAGATTAACAGTTTATGTTTTTGTAAAATGGTACAATGATGATGTCTTAGAGGCTTTTTATCCAGTATTTTAATTGTATGTTTGTATAGTGACTCTATGGGCTTTAGTGTTGTTTTGTTTGATTGCACTCGACTAGTTTGTAACTGCTCTAGATGGCGCTCTAGGCTAGTTTGTAACTGCTCTAGATGGCACTCTAGCGCTGTTTCTCAATATGCAGCAGAAGGTGCTCTAGGCTAGTTTTTAACACACTCAATCGCTCACAAGAAAGAGCACTTGTGTTTAGCTGAATCATGCAAGTTGACTTTAAGGTCACAAGATTAATGCAAACAGCTCACTATGAACACTCTTGTAATTTGCTTAAACCTTTTCTAACTTTATTAATGATATTGATGAATATTTTAGGTTCAAGTGGTATTTGTAAAGAACTGGATGCAAGTAGAGTACTGCTGTTTAAAGCATACAGCGCCACCAGCTGTTAAAAACTAAGCTCAGAATCTATTTTTCACCACAGCTCTACATGAAATAAATATTTTGATATAAACTTGCATCAAAACCTCAACAGTAAATTAATTATTTTTTAACGTTTCTCCCATTTGATCACTAACAATAATAACAATTGAAGTTTACATAAAAGTACACTAAATTGTTGACAATGTTGGTCAAATCCCATCTTAGCCACATGTTAAGTACCTCTCGTAGGTTTTCATTTTGACTCTGAGCCGCTTTGCTTCCTCCTTGGCTGCCTGTCCTTCATTTTTCTGGTTCTCCAAGAAATTCATCTGTTTCTAACATTTGCAAGCATAACAAAAACAAGACCAGCTTTAAATTACAGTCAAAACATTTGCTGAACCAATAGACTGAATTCTTTAATTAAGATGAATATACCCGGAGAACAGAACACAGCATCTCTTTGTCCACAATTTCTTTTCGAACTCTATCCAGATCCTTGTTCTGCTTCTCGATTGTGTCTTTTAAAGTGTCCACTGACTTCTGCTTTTCCCTCCATTCTTTCTCTGTAAAGCATAACGCACACAAAGATATAAACAGACATTTATGACTTGATAAAGGACACAAGAATATGATTTCTGGCTTACCTTTTCCAGAAAGCACTGCTTTCATGCGATCGAGCTCATTCTGAAATCAGAACAATCCACTTCTGTCATATATACTGTGTTAACACAATTTGGCCATTGAATAAATTTAAAGGGAAAGTTCACCCAAAACTGAAATGTTGATCATCTTTTACTCATGCTTCACTTGTCACAAACCTATTTTAGCCGTTGGTGGAAACCTATAACCATTGACTTCCATGGAATTTGCTTTCCTTTTTTGGAAGCCACTTTTTACAATTCCTAACATTCTTCAAAATATCTTCTTTTGTGTTCAACAGAAAAAGAAAAAAACTCATAAGTAGTTTGAAACCACTTGATGGTGATTAAACAGTGAGTAGATTCTCATTTTTGAGTGAACTATCTATTTACCCGCATGCGTCATCACCTGTAAACTTTCAGGGTCCACTGGCGCCCCATCATCCTCTGGGGCTATGTCAAAAAACAGCTTGTTAATTATGTGCCGCGTGCTGACCTAAAACAGAAAAAGAAATGGTTTTATTTTAGTCTGATTTAATCAGAAGCGCAAATCAGTTTACGTTAAGCCAATGTTTCACCTGTTTTCTGCATTGTGGACAAGTTTTGTTTGGGGCTGACTGAAACCACTGGAGAAGACTGTGTTGAAATGAAAACAAGCATGGATAAATGTCACTAAGACACATTATTTAATTGTTAACAACACACAAATACTGGTAGTTATATTTACACAATTTAAATGGATAGTTTACCACAAAATGAAAATATGCTGATTAATTACTCAGACTCAAGTGGTTTTAATTTTTTTCAAGTTAATGGCTGTTGGTTTACATCATTCTTTATTATTTATTTTTGTGTGTTCAACAGTAGATATACATTTAATAAGGTTTGGAACAAAAAAAAGTGGAGTAAATGATGCCAAAATTGTTGGGGGTGAACTATCCCTTTTATAATCAGTCAGGTTTTCACAGTTTTTTTGGCCTTTTTAAAAACAATTTGAATGAGGAACAAATTCAAGCTACTGAAATATTCCAGAGAAAATAGAAGTGTTAGATATTATAAATATTTTTAAAAAATTAAAAGACTAGACCATTCGGAAACTCTCATTTGCCTGGTATTATTAGATATGCTTTTTACAAAAAAGTTCATATATTTGTTTCATTCTATAAACAAAAGAGCATTTTTATAAAAATTTTTAGAAGATGTAAACTGGTCAGAATAACAAATATGTTAATCTGTTGATTTAAAATCAGGGTTTTTTTTTTCAACTAAATTATTACCAAACTATTCTGAAGTTAAAACATTGGCATTGTGTTGTCTAAAAATAGAGGTAAAGTTGGTTTTATATTCA
>CAIGQZ010010775.1:2937078-2947776 GCA_903798205.1 Danio tinwini
TGGATGGATGGATGGATGGATGGATGGATGGATGGATGGATGGATGGATGGATGGATGGATAGATAGATAGATAGATAGATAGATAGATAGATAGATAGATAGATAGATAGATAGATAGATAGATAGATAGATAGATAGATAGATAGACAGATTGTATACAGATTGATAGCTAGATGGGTGGATGGAAGGGCAGGCAAGCAAATGAAGCGATGGACCAACATATTGATCGATAGTTTAATAGATAAAATGAAATATGGTAAGATGGATTGATAGAAGTATAGATAGGTGTATTGATGGATAGATATAATTGACTGATCAATATTTGATTTATTTTCCTTTTTTGTCTTTCCTCTTCAGCCCTGATCTTCCAGCACTGTATGAGGGGGAAAAGGAGCAGGAGAGGCTGATAGGATTGTACCAGCACCTGCACAGCAGCCTGCATCACCCCACACGTCCACTGCGCTGCATCTACCACTGCACAGACACAGAAAACCTCTATGCCTTGGTGAGCCTGCTGTAATATGCAGTATACTAGCATTATCAGATACTCTTCATTTTGTGGGACTGTTTAAGGGGGTTTCCAGTTAACATCATACATACAGTCTTGGTTTATACTCTTTTCTGCAAACTGAGGTGCTGATATTTGTAAAATTGTTAGCAAACTCTCATACAAATTGCTTAAAAATTTCTAAAGTAATTTTGTTTTGTGCTTTTTGTCACTCTCTTCTGTTTCTGTTTTAGTTTTAATAATTTGAATATTTAAAAATTTCACCCAAATATAAACATTCTGTCATCATTTATTCATCCAGCACTTGTTCCAAATCTGTATGAGTTTCTTTCATTTGATGAACACAAAGAAAGATATTCTGCAGAATGTTAGAAAAAAAAGACATTGATTCCTTTGTCATATATTTATTGTTCCTACTATGGATGTCAATGGCTGCTTTTTCACAACATTCTGCAGAATATCTTGTTTTGTGTTCAACAGAAGAAAGAAGATCAGAATCAAAAGTAAAAGTGAGGAAACATGTTTTATTCTTGATATTTGTGAAAGCAATATTTATTTGTTTATTTATTTATTTATTTATTTTTTTTTTGTCTTTTTTTATTTTATTATATATATTTTTGGCCTCTTCGAAGTCCAATATGCAAACACACACACACACACACACACACACACACACACACACACACACACACACACACACACACACACACACATACACACTTGTGTACATGATTTACAGGGACACTCAAAAAGTCGTTATGTATTTTATACTGTAAAAAACTGCTTGTTGTATGGCCCTACAGTACCCCTAAACCCAAGCCTCAAACAGCAAACCTGTGGCAAATGTTGAATTTAAGTTGAACTTTTAATCATTTCGAATTGTAAAATACCTTAATAGAGTACTACTAAGTCATACCCATGTCATTATACAACTTAGTGTCCCTATAAACCACATAAACCCATACACTCTAGATTGGCAGCACATTACAGGGAATCAACTATCATTCTTCAAAATATATTTTTTTTAGTTCAACAAAAGAAAGAAACTCAAAGCTTTAAAATCACATGAGGGAGAGTAAATCATGAGGTATTTTTTATTTTGGAGTGAACTTTCCCTTTAAGTCTTTTAAAACCTTAGTTTTATTGCTGCTTTCTATGTTTCTAACTTTGTCCATTTCTGCAGGTTACCAGTGGCTTTGAGCTCTACCTCTGCTTCAGTCCTTTGGGAACAAAGAGTCTCGCTGTATCTGCTGTCAACAGACTCCTGAAGTGGATCAGAAAGGAGGAGGACAGACTGTTTATACTCAGTCCCTTAACATACTGAGCCAGTTCAGCACTTTTGAACACCAGAAACACTAGTGAACGGAAGAACAGCATCTGTGCTCATACTTGAAAGAATGAATGGTGATATAAAGGGCTTGATTGCTTGTTTGTGGGCTTCTCATACTGATAAACTACAGTCAGCGTACATCAGGAAGGTCTGAAACTGACTAAAGAGCATCTAATCATTCCTGTTAGCAGTGATCAAAGCATAGAATGCAACATTTAAAGGAACAGTTCACCCAAATTGAACATTCACTCTACATTTACTCCTCCTACTTCGAAGCCTATTTGAGTTTCTTCTGTTGAACACAAAAGGAGATGCTTTGAAGAATGACACACTGATTTTCTTAGTATTTCTTCATAAGCTTTTCTTTAGAATTTTTCCTTTTTCTGTTGGACACTAAAGTAGATATACTGAAGATTTTTATCCTCCCTAAACAGCCATTGACTTCCATAGTGTTTTTTTATTCCTGCTATAAATGTCAGTGCTTGCTTTTTTCCAACATTCTTCGAAATGTCTTGTTTTGTGCTCAACAGAAGAAAGTAATGCATAGTTAAAGGCACTTGAGTGTGAGTAAATGGTAAAGAAATGTTAAATTTTTGGGTGAACTATTCCTTTAGGGATAATTGCTTTTAAGTGCACCTATAATTCAGTGAAAAAACATTGAAGGTAGTAGATAAAATCTTATAAATGCTCACAATGTTGCATTCTGAACATCTAGGCCTCTGCTTTTTAATTATTGAGTAGACCTGCTACTGTTTCAACTTTACATCGGATGTTTTATATGAATCAAGAGATAAAGATATAGTTCACCCATAAATGAAGATCATTATTTACTCACCCTTGTGTTGTGTTCACTCCCCCTGTATAAGAGTAGTCAACAGCCACAAGCACAACTGCTTGTTTACGTTTTTGCAGTTGTGAAAAATTAAGATAAATTGAAATGTAGCACCATTAATATATATATAGTTATATATGGGAATATTCCTGTTTTTTTTCCATCACAGCAGAAAATGACTGCATTCATGTGTCAGCTGTCATTAAGACTATCATCCAATGTGATGGAACTATGCCGACTTTTGTATGAATTTATTGTTTGATTTCATGTTTATTAATCTTAATGCGTCTTTTCTAGTCTTGTTAAGTAAACTGCCACACTAACAGAGCTCGTGCATGAAGACAAACAATCAAGATCTGGGAATTTATTGAATAATAGATACAATGTTGGTAACCCACTAAATAGTTTAAACAAAAATGTAAATTCTGTTTTTAATAGCTTCATTTTGTTCATTAATTACAGCATGTGCTATTATTTTTTCTGTTATTTTTGGTTTCTCCATTTGGGGTCTGAAAATGACAAAAGGGCTTATGGTATTGCACTGTGAAAAGCGATTATTTACCTTTAAAAAAAGAAAGTAAATCCCATTGCCTTAAAAGCAACAATGAGTGAAAGTGTTAAGTTGACTTATTTTTTGTAATGTGCATAGTTCATTTACTTAATGATTTTAAGGCAATGCATTAACTCACTTTTTAAAAGCAAAGTCACACTCAAGCAAAAATACTTTTCTTATTTGTTTTTAGTCCAAATATAAAAAAACCCATAAATCAAGCAGCATTTCTAGAAAAGCAAAAAGTATTGTCTTGTTTTCAGAAATAACACATTAAAATTAAGCAAGTTTTCACCTTTAAAACAAGCAAAATAATCAGCCAACATTCAAAAAAAGTTTTTTGCTGCTTGTTTAAACTACTTATTTAAAATGTGGGTTTTTTTTGGAACACCTTAATTGTTTATGTTCAATCCACTTAATTTTGCAAAAGCAATTAAGTTAACTTAATCTATTTGTGTTGAGACAATAGAAAGGAATTGTGTGGAACCCTGTATTTTTCTACAGTGAATGTGTTAAGAAAAATAATCTTGTTTTGCTTTAATATAGGGCTATTTTTTTACCCTGTTTGCTGATTATTTTGTTTGTTTTAAGGATAAACTCACCTAATTTTCACACATTATTTCTGAAAACAAAACTATATGTTTTGCTTGTCTTGAAAATACCTTTTGTTTTAAGATACTTGAGATATTTGGACTAGAAAAGTAAGAAAAACATTTTTGCAGTGTATTGGCTTTTTTACAGTGCAACAACATCAGGGTGAATAAATAAAAACAGATTTATCTTTTTGGGGTGAACTATCCTTTAAAAAAATACTACTAATTGCATTAATATATTATACTGTGGCCTTCATAATTCAGTTATTTCATAAGGTGTTTATAATAGGTGTATAAATAAGCGTAGTGGGACTAATAGTATATTTTCTCTCTTCAAACTGACTGTTTATAACAGGCTTTTCATTTCAGAACAACTGACGTGAAGATGCTCCACAGGTGAATCGGTCTGTATTTCTGTCAAATGTTTGTCAGTGACTGATCAGGTGTTATTTTTGTTCCCAAGTTTATTTCTAAGGACCAATCAATCTGAGATACTGCTATGAAATTGAACTTTTCATGTTTTGATTGTTTCTTATGTTTCATAGATGCAAACGATTGCTGATTTGTTACTAATGTCTTCATTTAAAAGAGTAAGAAAAGTGACGCTGTGTGTGTCTAAAGGACCTCTGAAGTGCTCATCCATTCATGCTCTTGTTATTCCAGACCTCTAGGAATTGAATGTTAATGAAGCCAGAGGAAAGTGGGTTGTAATTTTGCACAAATAATGGTGGCGGCACTTATGCTCATGCTTATGTTTTGACATCAATTTAACAAACATTTAAAGAAATTAAATGCATTTACAGAAGATATAAACATCTTGCCACATGTTTGTTTATGCGTGATGTCTTAATCATTTCTCAAATTACCTTCAATTTGACTTATGAGTAAAATAAGAATAAAAGCATATACAGTAGTAAAATTAAAATAGTACTGACTTGATTAATCAGATTAACACGTTGATGTATAGGATGTTGTCATTTGTAAAAAAAAAAAATATCTTCATGATTGTGTCGTATTCAAAAGCTATAAGTCTCTGGCTTGTGTCTTGTACTTCTTAAAAGTATGTAGTCTAATGTTTAGTTTTCGAAGCAAGTCTTGCTCACCAAAGCTCCATTTATTTGATCAGATTTACACTCAAGTTTGTGATATTATAACTTATGTAACTTGTGTTATATATAACTTCTCTATTTGAATATTTTTATTTGTAATTTATTCCAGGTTACATGATAGCATGGTGGCAGTGTTAGCACTGTTGCCTCACAGCAAGAAGGTTGCTGGTACGAGTCCTGGCTGTACCAGGTGACATTTCTGTGTGGAGTTTGCATGTTCTCCCAGGGTTGGCATGGGTTTACTCCAGGTGCTCCGGTTTCCCCCACAGTCCAAAGACTTGCACTGTAAGTGAATTGGATAAACTAAATTGACTCCAGTTGTCATCTTATATTTCAGAAGTTATTCTAATATGCTAATTCAGACACATTTCATATAATATATGCAAAATATAAATCATTATAAAAAAATATAATGTATGAAAAAATTAAAGCAAATTCTGCTCCATATATTTGAGGAAGCATGTGTTAAACTTTTTAAAACCTTACAAATGTCTTTACTGGCACTGTGATTGTTGAAAATAATTTTTTTGGAAACATTTAAGCTTGCTTTTAGTATTTTTATTTTTTATTTTTACATTTATGAAAATTAATCTATTCAAGCGCTCTTTAAAATAAAAACAATTAAATAAATCGTTTTATTTTCACTTTTGATCAATTTAATGTATACTTGCTTAAACATTTGCTCACATGTGTCTTGGGAGAAACAAACATCGAAACTGATGCTTAGAGAAAATAGTTTTCATTGTCCCTTTTTCAAATAAACAAGCTTTTCATGAGGAGAGAGAAACAAGGAAACAGGAAACAAAAATAATGCAAATAAGTGTGCAGTTCATTGCAATATAGCAGAAATATGCAAACACACTTGTATGAAAGTTTAACCCATTTAAAACTGCAATATTTCATAGATTCGTTGTTAACAGTTTCAAAATTTTAACTATTTTTTGAAAATATTTTTAAAATATTTTGCCAAATGCCAAATAATCACTTTTTTATTCTTTCTTTTACAATTATAATTCTGTGAGTTGTAGACATCACAGAATTATAAAGAGTTTGTTTTGTGATGGATTACAAAAATAGTGCACCAGTATGTTGTAATCCTCCCCCCAAAAAATCTGCTTAGCCTATAGTATGTGGAATAATAATATTAATTATTGTTATTTTATTATTGATTAAAAAAACAACAATGATATTATGTAAACAAGCTGTAGTTTAAGGGTTAAAATCCTTAAGATGAATGAATATTTGATATATTTCTTTACAAGAGTGATGGTAACTATCAATCTATGTCAGTCAAAATGTAATCAATATTAAAAGATGATTATTTTCTCTTTGTTTGACAGACATGCTCTTTATGTAACTGTTCTTATTTTTGTCTTTTAATAAGTTAGTTCAGCATAAATCAGTACCCATCTTCTGTCTAGAGTCTTGCTTTGTGTTTTACAGATGAATGTGAGTTACTGCTTTGGAATAAAAGAGGGTGAGTTAATTATGATTAAATGTTTTTTCTCAGAAAAAATCTGTTCTGTCAAAGATGTATAGTATACTGTACGCTACCTGACAAAAGTCTTGTCGCCTCTCCAAGTTTTAGGAACAACAAATAATAACTTGACTTCTAGTTGATCATTTGGTATCAGAAGTGGCTTATATGAAAGGTGAAGGCCTCTAGATTACGCTTATTTTATCAAAATAAAATATGATCATGCCTTGATTTAATGATTTAATTAGGACAGAAAGGTCTGACTTTGCTTAGACAAAAGTCTTGTCGCTTAACAGAAATAATGTACAGTATAGAATATAAAGTCATGGTGGAGTGGAAAAAGAATTAATATCTTGTATGACTCCCATGAGCTTGGAGGACTGCATCCATATATCTCTGCAATGACTCAACTAACTTATTAATAAAGTCATCTGGAATGGCAAAGAAAGTGTTTTTGCAGGACTCCCAGAGTTCATCAAGATTCTTTGGATTCATCTTCAACATACCTGCCAACATTTGTCTCAAAAAATCCAGGAGACGGATACACGAATACATCAGCTCAGACAGTAGCCATTTGCTGACTAATTTCATTGGCTGATGCTGCTATGACGATCGCGTCAGCCCCAACTACAGACACGCCCTCTGTCAAGTGTTGATGCTGAAGTCCCGTATGAATGGGGTGTTACGTATGTACCAAACACCTGAGGACTGGGGGAAGGGGTTGAAATTCCGGGAGTTTTCCCGGAGAAATGACAAACCGGGAGGTGGGTCTGAAATACGGGAGACTCCCGGGAAAAACAGGAGTGTTGGCTGGTATGCTTTTCAATGCGTCCTTCATCTTACCCGAGATATGCTCAATAATGTACATGTCTGGTGACTTGGCTGGCCAATCCTGGAGCATCTTGACCTTCTTTGCTTTCAGGATTTTTGATGTGGAGGCTGAAGTATGAGAAGGAGTGCTGTCCTGCTGATAAATGTGCCCTCTCCTGTGGTTTGTCATGTAATGGGCAGCACAAATGTCTTGATACCTCAGGCTGTTGATGTTGCCATCCACTCTGCAGATCTCTGACCAGCCTCCATACTGAATGAAACCGCAAACCATGATTTTTCCGTCACCAAACTTGACTGATTTCTGTGAGAATCTTGGGTCCATGCGGACTCCAGCAGATCTTCTGCAGTATTTGTAATGATTGGGATGCAGTTCAACAGATGATTCGTCAGAAAAAGCTACCTTCTGCAGTTTTCCAAATGATCAACTAGAAGTCAAGTTATTATTTGTTGCTCTTACAACTGGCATCCACGACAAGACTTTTGTCAGGTAGTGTATAAGAAAATAAATAATTCTAAAAATAGGTAAGGAAAGAATGCGTGAATTTCTGTCATATTTCAGAACCAATTCTAAATGAGATTGAACGATTAAATAATAATAAATTTTATAAATACATAAGAATCTTTTAAATAAATAATTCATACGTACAGTGTATAATCAATAAATAACAACTTATTTATTCTATAAATAGAATCTAATTAGACTACTAAATTAGACTTTTGTTTATGAAAGGGTAAAGTTTGAAATATCGCCCACGTTAATATTCAAATACAGCAGAATGTAGGGGGTTTAATCATCGCATGTAACCAGTGAGGCTTGCAATTTTTCTTGCTTTCTGGTTGTAAAGGTTACTTCTGCTTTCACATGTAGAGGAAATGCAACATGCAAATAAAAAGCACATTCAAAAGTACATTCAAAAACATTTCCTAAAATACATTTGTGCACGTCAAGAATGTAAATAACAATAATTTATTTATTGATCTCAGTAACAGATTATCATGCTTGTTCCAAACCTTGTTCCAGTTTTTCTTCTTCCGTTAAACACAACAAAGATATTTTGAACAATGATGTCTTTGATAAGTTGTCTTTCTATGTATATCAATGGTTACCAATTTTATACACTCAAAAAAAGAACTCATTGGATGAACTTAATTTATCTAAGGGCAGGATTTCCATCCAATAAATTTGTTTAGCACCACCTAAAATAAACTATTTGCACAATTAAATACAATTGAGTTGGTCCAACATGATTCTATCAAATATAAGTTTAAATACATTTGTTTTTAACTTAAACTCAAAGGTCTGATACGATCATGTATGTATATTATGTGTATACATTTTGAAGTCTTTGAAGTTTTCCTAAATTAACTAAAAGAGCCACTCATTTTAGGACAGCTATTGCTCACTGAGCAAAGCAACAAACTGCATTTGTGCTAATTAAGCTGCCAATGCCCAAAGCGTGCTTCTGCAAGGTGGAAATCTCAAAACTCAAAGCATTAAATTAAAATCATCTTCAAACTAAAGTAAAGATTAAACTCTAACAAGTCTTTCTATTAACTTTAAACACCTAAGATTACTTTTATTGTCAACATTTCCCTCTTTTAATTCAATCCCACGCAAAGCATGCTGTGAACTACAAATCTCCTAACCAGGTAGTTGGACCAACACAATTTTTTTCATGTTGTCAACACAAAATGCTTAAGTTAACGTACTGGTTTACAAGTTTAGGTGGACTGAACATAAAACAAATATTTTGGCCAAAAAATTACAAGAATTGTGTTGTTTCAGCTCATTTCAAACAGGTAGTTTGAACGAGCAGCAGTAACCTTTTTTCTGAGTGTACATTTTTCATCTTCTTTTGTATTCAACATATGAAACCCATAAAGGTTGGAAACTAATTTAGGGTGAGTAAATGGTATAAGTAAATGAAAGTTTTGGGTGAACTATCTCTTTATTCAAGTAAACTAAATATATGAAGTTTACACGCAATAGTTTTTTGTCAGAATTACACTGTAAAAAATGTGTTCTACGCAATTGATTTGTGTTGAGACAACATAAAGAAATTAAATTAGCTTATTTGTTTTTTACTTATTTAAGTGGATTGAACATAAACCAGTTAAGTTATCCCCCCAAAAAAAACAAAAATTGTGTTGATTCAGCTCATTTTAAATATGTATTGTGAACAAGCAGTTCGTTTTTTGCGTGTACACTTGAGAAAGTAGCTGGGTTCAAAAAAATCGATTTGTGTTGGGACAACATGGAGGAATTGAGGTTACTTGTTAGTTTTTACAGATTTAAGCGAATTGAACATGAAACAATCATGTTGTCTTTCAAAAAAACTCAAGAAGTGTGTTTCAGCTCAGTTTTAACATAGTTTGAACAAACAGCAAAGATCTTTTTTTGAGTGTAGTTGATTCAAGATGTTGCATTTCCACACATCCTCTAAATGAATGAACAATGTACACTGTAAAAAGTGATTAAAAGTGATAAAGTGATTAGTTGCTTAAAGCAAGTAAACCAATTACCTTAAAAGCAAGAATTTGACTTTACAAAAATAATGTATGTAAACCCATTGTAACTTGGAACTGTTAAGTTGACTTAATTTTTATAATTATGCTAATTGTACTCCCTTATTTTAAAATAAAAGTAAACTAATCACTTTTTTTCCAAAACATCTTTCTATATATTTTTTTCTCCTGCTTTTCTGTACCTAGTAAAACAACATACAGTAAATATAATAGGTCTGTTCCAGTGTGTCTTCTAAGTTCAATATAGGCTATAAATGTAGATTTTATAAACTTAATGAAGCACCAAATATGCAATATTGTAATAATTACAGTAATTATTTGAAAACAGTTGTGCCTAAATAGTCTGACACTGTAAAAAGGGATTTGTTGACTTTAAAACGTGAGTACAATACCTAGTTACAATGGGTTTACTTAGATTATCTTTGTGAAGTCAATTTGTTGCTTTTATGGCAATTGGTTTACTCGCTTTAAGTAACTAATCACTTTTTACAGTGAACACTACCGGTTAAAAATTTGGGGTCAGTTTTTTTTTTCATGTTTTTTTATTTTATTTATTCTGTTCATCAAGGCAGCATTTATTAAATGTATTTTTTATATATATTTACAAAAATTTTAAATAACTGCTTTTTAATTGTATGAAGTTTCAAATAAAATCATTACTCCAGTGATTATTGCTTTTATTACTATTACCATTAATAATAATAATAATAATTATTATTATTATTAGAGGGATTTCTGAAGGATCATGAGACTGGAGTAATTATTATTAATTATTAAGTTATAAACTACTTTTGAACAGTTATTTTATAGTGCAATAACATTTCACAATTGTACTATTTTACTGTACTTTTTATTAAATAATTGCAACCTTGGTGAGCAGGAAAAGCTTATTTTAAAACATTTAAAAGTCCTACTGACCCCAAATTTTTGACCGGTGGTGT
>CAIGQZ010010775.1:2948176-2960200 GCA_903798205.1 Danio tinwini
ATGTTTTAACATATATATATATATATATATATATATGTTAAAACATGACTGTTATTTTAATTTCATTGTTAAATGTTGTTTAATTTTCAAAAAGCCTCATTCTGATCTTTTTATTGACTTTCAGCGCTGACATTGATGTGTTACAACTGTACGGTGCCAAATAAAGCTTGCCCAGAAATAAACTGCAGTTTAAGCACACAGTGCCTCTCCAGTATCATAAATAGTAAGATCTGAGTAACTATAAAGTGTTTGTTAAGGAATGTGCTGACTTGATTTGCTAATGAATCTTCTTTTTTTTATTATAGATGATAATGCGATTTATGGCATGAGAAGTTGTGCAAATGGGCTAAATTGGTCTGTGAATTTTGGCAGGTTCAGATACACCATGAAAGTTTGTTCTTCAGATCTGTGCAACAATGCTACAGGTACAACAAAATACAAGCAAAAATAGTCTGTTCCTATATTTTATGTGCATTATAGCCAGTGTACACCTAAAAAAAAGATTTTTGCTGCTTGTTCGAATTACTTATTTGAAATGAGCTGAAACAACACAATTAAGATTTGTTGGGACAACTGAATTGTTTTATGTTCAATTGACTTAAAATTGTTAAGTTAACTTTATCGATTTGTGTTGGGACAACATGAATGAATTGTGTGGAACCCTGCATTTTGTACTTCAAAATGTAATCAATTACTAATTACATCATTAAATTATAATAAAATTTATTTCTAATTACTTTGTCTGTAAGTTAACTTAATTACACAATGAGTAATTTAATTACTTGAATTGGGACTTACTTAAATATTTATCTCAATGCATAATATAATATGAGTCAGACAAAACTTTTTAATTTATTAATAAAAAAAAAATTCACTTAAGCATTATATGTATCAATCCTAAACGTTTAAAATTAGTGACACCAACTTTTGTATTTAATTTCTGTCTTATTAGTGCAGCTGTTGGACAAATCTAACATTCTTTAGCTGAAAAATTGGGTTATTATTTAAAATATCTAAATAAAAAATATATATAATTACTCTGCTTCTCTGATTTTTTACATTGTATTTTCAGGAACTGATTTCTCTTTTTGTCTTAAGCATGTGCAATGTCTTGAAAAATGTAACCTTCTTTAGTTGAAAAATACACTTATATTACAAAATATAACAAAAAATACAGTAACTTTGCTTCCCTGGATTTATTTATGCTGAACTGTTAAACTGATGTAAAGTATTTAAAGAAAGTAACTGTAATTAAACTACCTAAAACGGAAAAGTCATCTCTTACTTTTTCAGCAGACAAATAATTTAAGTACAGAAACTTGTCGCTCTGAAACTACTTACACCAAACACTGATTATAGTTCATAAAGTGCCTTTTTAAATATTATTACCTTTCGGTGATATATAATATGCAGTGTGTAATGTAGCTGTTTGAGAAAGTTAAAGGTCTATAAACGTTCAAAGATCCAACAAATTGACATTTCTTAATACAGAAATCCGTTCTGAGTCGTCAGTAATTGTTTCACTTCTGTATCACATTTTTTATCCATTTGAATAATTGTTTATTTATGCTTTAACTGCCCCTTATTGTTTCTCCATTCAACTATATTTGCTTTTGTTGAACTGTATAGACTCAACTAATGAAAAGAGCTGCTACACCTGCAATGGCACAGACTGCTCACAGACAATGTCTTGTAAAGGTGATGAGACCCAGTGCATCACTGCAACAGGTGATTCACAGCAAACACTTCTGAGTAATCTACTAAACAGCTTCCTAAAGTTAATGAATGAGAGTTCTTGTTATTAATTATTTGTGCTTAACTTTCTACCGTTTTCTTTTTCTTATTTTCTCAGATCCCTCCAACAGCACTTTTAAAGGATGTGCAAACCAAAATGTCTGTGCTCACATTGCTCTGAATTATGTTATATCCCAGTATGACTTTGCAGTCACTAGTGTTTCATGTTGTGATGGAAACCTGTGTAATAACGGGCAAATTCTGAGGCAGGTAGCTGTGCTGCTGCTCATACCAGTGCTTTCCATTCTTTTCTCCATCTGAAATCTGTTTTTAGAAGGTTTTTATTGGTTTGTTATAATGTTAATCTTTTCTATATATGTAAAACACTCAAATTATTTTTATTATTTTCAGTAAAATTCCTTCAAATGTTTTAAATGACTAGGATAAGTGCACTTTTGTGCTTCTCGTTATTTAAAAATTAAATAGTGTGTATAATACATAGCTATAAAACATTTACATATTTTTATTGGCATAATTTTTGTGAAACAAAATAACAATTAACTCTTAGTTATATATATTATTCTATTGCCAAATGTTTTGGGACATCTGCACATGTACTTTAATGACATGCCAATCTTATTCAATATGGTTTAATATGGAGTAGGCCCAGCTACAATAGCTTTAACTCATCTGGAAATGATTTCAAAAAGGTTTAAGAGCAACCTGAAGAGCAATCTGAAAACATACCTCTACACACGTTTCTAGAGGCCGCGAAATACGTTCTGGTAGGTACGTATTTCTGCAGCTTTTGTTTTAGCGAATCCACGAGAGGCCGCTGTGTACGCTTTTTGAGACCTGAAATTTTTTCTCACCTGCTGTTTTTCGCACCTGCTGTTCTCGTGTAAACCCACCAGAGGCCGCTGTTGACTGACTGTTTGACTGAATGACCGACTAATTGACTGACCCACCCTCCTCCTTCCATAAACCCAAGCAATTTTTTCAATTGAACCCCACCCACTCACTTCCCTAAACCCAACCAACAAGTTTCAAAAGCAATCCAAAAAAAAAAGCCCTCGTCTGATTTTTACCACGTTTTCAGATTTTACCACATTCTAACCCTGTTATTTGCTCGTTTATTTTATTTATTGCATTCTGTTTTTGTCTTACCTGCTTTCTGGAATCGTTCTTCACCAGACTCGAACCCCGTCGTCGTGGTCAACTCCTCTCTGCGTCTAAACTCTGCCGATGTACACGACCAGCTTAACGGGACAAACTGGTGGCAGCGGGAAAGTCGTCCACATGGAGGTAAGCGGTTAGCTGGTAAGTGCGAAAAGGAACAGAGTTGCACCACCGCGTACCATTCGATAAAAATTTTTTATTGTAGCCATACATACATCTGGCTCTGGCGGTCTCTAGAAAAGTACAAAGGACTACGTTTTCAGAATGAACCTGTGTTGTTTAAGAGTAAATGTTTTTGTTTATGGGAATTTTGAACTCTTTATGGAGTGCATTTGTTAAGTCAGGCACTGAAATTGGGTGAGAAGGTCTCCACTCTAATTTATCCCAAAAATGTTTAGTTGGGTTGAGGTCAGGACTCTGTGCAGGCCTATAAAGTTCCTCGACACTAAACTTTCTGATCCATTTTTGCTTTTCCATCGATTATCCCTCATTGTGGAATTGCCTTGTGCACTGTTGCGCAGTCATGTTGGAACGGGAAGTGGTCACCCTTATTCCCACAAAGTCAGCATGAAAATAACCAAAATGTCTTAGTATGCTGAAGCATAAAGAGTGCTTTTCAGTGGAACTAAAGGGCCAACCCCTGAAACACAACCTTACACTATAATCCTCCTACAATGCAATCTTGAAAGTACCATTCTCATGGCAACCACCAAACCCAGACTCATCCATTGGATCGCCAGACAGAGAGATGTGCTTTGTTACTCCAGAGAACGTTTACTCTGCTCTAGAGTCAAATGGCGGCATGCTTTACACCAGTGTTTCTCAACCACTTTCCTGAAGGACCACCAGCTCTGCACATTTTCCATGTCTCCTTAACCAAACACACCTGATTCAGATCATCAGCTCATTAGCAAAGACTGAAAGACCTGTAATGGGTGTGACAGACAAAGGAGACATCCAAAACATGCAGTGTTGGTGGTCCTCCAGGAACGTGGTTGAGAAACACTGCTTTACGCTATTACATCTGATGTTTTGCATTGCACTTAGTGATGTAAGGCTTTGGTTTAGTGACTCACAATGGAAACCCATTCAATTAAGTTTCCTACACTTGTTTTTTTTTAACTCATCTGACGGCTGCACAAATTTTGGAGGTCTGTTGGAATTGACTCTGTATATAGCATGCGCTGTCCCCGCTCTGTTATTTAAAGGCCTATTCACACCACACAGATGAACACCAACAAGCAAATTGGTCAGAATTAGTTAAAACAGTGTTACTCCTGTCAGCATTTTCATTAATCTATCAATTAACATGCTTCGTTTTATACACATCTGAAGATGGAAGGGATTGCAACATGGATTCAATGATTTGAAGTGGTGTCCCAAAATAGTTGGCAATTAGTGTATGTTTTAGAAATATATTGTTTTGTAGCTCCGTAAAAAAATCATGATCATATCTTTTGGTCAAACTTTATAGTAATGTTCAATTCATGCTATTGATAAACCATTAACTAAGACTTTTAGCTTAATAAACTACTAATTAGCTTCTTATTAAGAGGTAATAAGGAATAGTTTGGTTTGGGTGATGGGTAGGATTAGGCATCATACATTATGAGTAGAACTAGTAATAAACAGTTAATATATCTTAATAACAGACAGGTAATGGGCCAGTAGTTGTGTGAATTGTTACTTAAACGAAAGTGATAATAATCTTTTTGCAATGAACATGTTGTGTGACGTGAGTTTTTGTTGACAATGTTTAAATTCAATGGATTTTATTTTGTGTAATTGAGAAATGTTTGTATGACTGCTATACTGGTATATTTTCTTGTGTCATTTATTTGTTATATTAATCAAAATAAATCTTATTATGGCAAATGACTTATTAATGTTAATTAGTTACGTTACTTAAAAAAATCCTCGTGGCCTCTTTAATATTCATGAGGAATGCCGTTTCGTACTATTGTTTCCCTCCTTTTGTACACCTAAGTTTTATTTTTTAGCAGGTTTTATGGTTTGTTACAATCTAATTGTTTTTCTATACATGTAAAACACTTTAAATTTTTACATTTTTAGTAAATGGAAACGCATAAAAATGTTTTAAATGATACTTCTGTGCTTCTAATCATGTACATTTTTAGTTGATTTTATTTTTGTTTTATTAAAAGACATTTTCACGACCACTAAACTGGCATATTTTGCTGTGCAATCCATTTGTTATATTTCCTAAATTATTCTAATTAAATCTTACTATAGCAAAGTTCTTGCTTAAAATATGCGTAATTAATATTCATGAGGCATGCCGTCTTCGTTCTTTCCAGTGTGCCGGTGGGCGGGGTCTGTTTGTCATCCCCAGTCAGTGGCACTCGTGCTTCAAACTGAACATAATAAGCAGTCCAAAAATCCAAGACATCTTTCAAATCACATATAAGCACTTCTGTAATCAAGTTTAATGCGTAAACAAAAGTGAATATTTATTTAAAGTTGTTCATTACACTGGTTTCACTCGTGGAGGCGTCTAAATGCTTGGAAATGCAGTTAAGGATCTGTCCTCCTGAGACCTGTACTTCACTGGTGTGCCATCATCACCAACAGGTGAGTGTTTTCTCATAGTCTGTTTATCTCATAATATTCAATTTGATATTTAGCCTATTATATATTTCTTTGGTAACTTGTAATTAAAAATGTTTGCACATATGTATAGATACTGTCCGACAGAAATCAGTGTTGCTCTTTTATTATCAAACTTCTAAGCATTAGAATGGGTGATTTGTCTCTTGTCCACTTTTCTATAGGCTAAATAACCATAGTTTAACATTTATGTTTGCCTAAAAGTTACATCTTTAGTACACATAATTAATCAATCAGAGCAGCCATGACTTAATATCTGAATAACCGCCTTGTGTTTAAGATTTTTACCAGCTTTGGGACACTTTTAGAAAATGATGCTCTGTCAATGATAACAAAAAATCTTAATTATATTTAATTTAGTATGTGTGCCATAACAGTCTTCATTTGTTTTTATGTACGAAAAAAATACATTGTTTTAGTTTGTTGGGTGTTTGTTGTTATTGGAGAGTGTGGATCAGCAAATAATCCTAGTAATTTACTATATTAAAGTAACATAACAAAAAAAAAAACATGTGATACATTTTTAGGTCAGTATCCATCAGTTATTAAGAAACATCTTCAACTCTCTTGTTTACCTAAAGATGAATAAATTCTACACTGCTTTTACACATTAACCATGGGTTTAGGATTTAAGACAAAGTTTGGTATTATCAGTACAATACTGTTAGATTAGCCCATATCTAAGAGGTAAAGTTTTGTAACTACTTACAATTGTTTTTCTAAAGATCTGACCACATTGAGGCATCAGGTGCAAATGCTGTGGCACGATTTGAAAAGTAATTAGTTCATTTGCTAGTTAAATAAAGCTCTTGACTAAAAACACATCCGCCATTTTGCAACTTGTACTCAAAAAAAGCACGTCTAGGATGTGACAAGAATGCCAATTTGAGAGGCCCTCAGTGTGGAACATGGTGATGAGCTTTGTTAATAAATAGCTTAGAAAAAAAACAAGTATTACTGAGAACATTGTGTTCTAAAGTCAACCAGTTCTTTCCCAAAACTCTTTTTAACATCTTAAAACACTTTAATAAAAATGAAGTTCTCCTAGGGTTGTGCAAAATATCTATTTTTACCTTTAATGACTTTCTCTCTTCCTGACTTAAAGTTCTAGACAGACATGAATAAGCAAAACATTACCCTTATGACGATTCTAAACTTGTTTTTTCATTCAATTAGATCACCCTTATTTGTCATCACTTGCCAGCGTCCTTTTTGTCCCACATTTTGTATTTTGAAAGCTAAAATGAAAGTTGTTTTTGGGTGAACTATTCATTTGCCACTTTTTATTGAAGCATCTTTGTGATTGTTCTCCTCTCAGGCCTTCCTGCTCTCAGGATGTCTTCACTGATGGATGCCTGCTGGAGGTAACCACAACACGCTACAGCCTTTTTCTTCACCCTGGAGTGGACATGGTCCATTGGACCACTCATTTAGTGACATGTGTCTGGATACAGGCTCTAATGTCTACTGCTTTAGACACTTGTCCCCCAACTGCCCCTATATCTGTGGACTTCTCAGTGTCATATCCCATGCCTTACTATCAGACTCGCAACCCCATCCAGAACATAGTGACCAACTCCTTTTACAAAGAGGTCTACGTGGCCTCTCAGAACATTATTGAGGCACTAAACAACTCTTTAGATAAACTATGGGAGCTCCGCACGGGACCCGTGGGCAGCCCAGAGTGTGAGATATGCGATTTGTGTGATATTGATAAAGATCCCTTTTATGAGGACACAGACAATGAGGTGCTGCTCCTGGACACTTTCTTGATGTACTTGTACTCATGTGGAAGTACACAGTATGGGGTTTGCTATTTCCATCAGCTCCATGAGAATGGAAATCCTCCAGGGCCTTCAAAGTGTTTATTTCGGAAGAAGTTTAACTCTCCGCAGTTTTGTCCGGATTGCATTGCTAGTCCCTTCGGAACAAAAGTCTCCATGGTGGAAGAGGGTCAAACGGTGTACTTTTTTGTGGCGGCGACAGTGAACAATAGCGTGACGCAGAAATATGGACGCATGTCCATTTCTGTACGCCGACCGGTCGCGACGGAGGATGGTTTTTACACTGATGTCAGAGGACTGACGGTGTTACCTGCTCTACAGCAGACGTATGGCATTGAGTACGTCTACAGCTTCTACTCACAGGACTTTGTCTACTTCTTATCCGTACAGCGAGAGAAAACCAATCTGGACTCTTCACCCTTTCAGACAAGACTCGGCCGTCTGCCACGTCATGAGTGGGAGATGCGGCGTTATCGTGAAATTGTTTTAGAGTGTCGCTTCGAGCCCAAAAGGCGAAGGAGAAGCAATGTCAGCGAACCCTTCAAAGATGTGGTCTACAATGTAGTTCAAGCGGCCCACTTTGGCAAGGCCGGACGGGAGCTTGCAGATGAGCTGGGTGCTGAAGAAGAGGACGACATCTTGTATGGTGTGTTTGCTGTAACCGATGACTCTGGCATTCCTGAACATGATTCAGCACTTTGTGCATTTCCGATGGATACGGTAAACACAGCGATAGACGATGGAGTGGAGGACTGCTGCAAGTCTGGGCCAGAGCAGCTTTCCAGAGGCCTTTGTCATTTTCAGCCGTGTGAGAGCTGCCCACATGAGGTTGGTGCATTTTCAGCTTATTTACGTACAATTACTGTGATGTGGTGAACATAGATGTGTAGACCATTTTAAGGGATGTAAACAATAACAATGGGCCTGACGTATTTCCTCTTTTACATTTTAAATTTCCATAGCTTCTGAGAGTCCAAAAAGTTCCACATATTGATGTGTTACGATAATGTTACGATAGCTGCTATAACATCAAGTTATGATTAAGTCGCCTCTTGTTACAGATAAGAAGTACAGTTGCAATCAGAAGTATTCAACCCCCTGATTTATTAGCCCCCCTGTTTATTTTTTTCCCCAATTTCTGTTTAACGGAGAGAAGATTTTTTCAACACATTTCTAAACATAATAGTTTTAATAATTTCTCTAATAACTGATTTATTTTATCTTTGACATGATGACAGTAAATAATATTTGACTAGATATTTTTCAAGACACATCTATACAGCTCAAAGTGACATTTACAGGCTTAACTAGGTTAATTAGGTTAACTAGGCAGGTTAGGGTAATTAGGCAAGTTATTGTATAATGATGGTTTGTTTTGTTTGTAGACTATGGAAAAAATAAATAGCTTAAAGGGGTTAATAATTTTGACCTTAAATGGGTTTTAAAAATTAAAAAAAATTATTCTAGCCAAAATAAAACAAATAAGACTTTCTCCAGAAGAAAGGGGGTTCAATAATTCTGATTGCAACTGTAGTTTGACAACAAACAAGAAATTTTCAAGAACCAATGACATCACCACATTGAAATGGTCTATTGAATAATATATAAAGTGCTGCATAATTAATTAAATCATAATGTGCATGTAGTGTCAGTGAATATTAAAATGCATAAACCTTTTTAAATGTGCAAGAACCTGAGTTTCTTAATTTCTCAAAGTACTACTAGTACTACTAATAGCAATAATAATAATAATAATAATAATAATAATAATAATAATAATAAAATCATTTTTAAAGTAACAATAGTCTTTTCACAATTTAAAACAGTTGTTCCTCCATGTTATAATTTGAACAGGAATAAAAACATATTTAAATATACTTTTTTTGTGGCGGCAACGGTAAACAACAACGTGACGCAGAAATATGGTCACATGTCCACTTAGAATAGAATGTCTTCAAATAGTTTCTGTTTGCTTTTATTTTCTATTGCATGACTTATATTTCTCCAAATTTTGATTCTTATTTTTATTATTATTTGTGTTATTGTTGGTTAGGCCTGTCACGATTGTCTGTTGTGCAATATATTCTCAGAAATTGTTGCAATAAGTGATATTATTGTCATTTTGAGTTCATTTTATGCCACTAATTATATAACGATTATAAAACAGCATAATAATGCAACTAGCCATAAACGCTTAAATTCTTAGCATTCTTAGTTATTTAGGTTCTATAATTTGATGTTAAAAAGGTCAATGTCCTATTATATATACTATTAAATGTCCTATTAGGTAAAAATTAAAAAATAATCTGCTGATTTAGATGAGGAGATACAAAAGTGAGTACAGAATAATAAGATGGTTTTAAATTTGACAAAAACCAAAAGTATTGTGTTTGGATCAAACTTTCAATTTAAACGTAAACCACAGTTAAATGTGTCTGTAATGAGTGTGCCTATTGAACAGGTAGAGGAAATTACACTTCCTAGAGTTATTCTTGATAGTAGGTTAAAGTGGTCAAAACAGATCGATAGAATGGTAATAGTTATGGGAAGAGGTTTATCAATTATTAATTTTTACCACAGTGCTGTATCTCTCAAATTGTTCAGGCAATTGTTCTTTCTTATCTAGATTACTGTCCAGTGGTAGGTTGAGTGCATCAAGTAAAGACTTAGATAAATTACAGTTAGTCCAGAATAGAGCTGCACAAGTTAATATTATGAAAGTGCATAAAACTTAAGGTTGGTTATTGGAGAAAGGATAGGGTAATTGTTTCTCTGCTGTGTTTCATAAGAAATATTTTTGTCTCAAGAGTTCCAAGTGTATTGTACTGTCAACTTTTGTATAGTAATGCTAGTCATAATTTTAACACCAGGCACACATCAAAAGGAATTTTTTGGCTCTCGTTTCAAAAACTAATGCAGAGCAACGGACTGTAATGTATAGAGTAATGAAAACATGGAATGAATTGCCATCAGACATTACATGCTTTGTAACAAGTAAAATGAGGTTTAAAATCATTTAAGAAAATATTAAATGGCACAATATTAAGTGGATTGTTGATCTGGATGTTATGTATGAATTTTGTATTTTAATGTTTTTATTGGTCTTGTTCGATGGACCCCAGGAAGAATAGCCACTACCTTGGTACTACCTTTTGTCTCCAAGTATTGCACGATAAGTCGATATATTGATTATTGTGACCATCAATAAAGTAACAATGGCACTGAATGCACTACACTTATCAAACATTAACTGTATGCTATTATTCAAGAAAACAACCTTTGTAACCATTTACACAGTTCTCCTCCAATTCCTCTTGGATTGATATTTTGATATGCAGTTAAAATACACTGATTTATTTCTTTAAATGTCTAAATTTTTTATGCCTACAGCATATTTAATATTATTGTAAAATGGCTCCTTTTAAAAATAATTTGCATCATAACTTTGTTTTAATTGTCATTGAAGATCTTCATTTTAGTGTCTAGATGAGAACTGTATACTTTTAGGCAATCAAAACATCCTTGTAATGCGTGGGAGAATGTCTCGGAGTGTGGTTGTGAGTTTGCTTCTATGAAAACACAGTTTACAGTTGGTGCGTGTGTGTGTGTGTGTGTGTGTGTTTTAGTGCAGTTAAAAGCTGAGTTTTTTCCATTGAGGTCAATGTTTATGGGAAAGGAGTGGAAAAAGGAGAAAATTACAGTGTAATTTTTGACGTTTCAGTGACAGACATTTACCAGATCACTAATTTTGGATGCACTTGATGATTTAGCACATTTGTGCAGCTAGAAGTGTTGTAGTTCTGCAGTTATTTTTAAAAAGACAGCTTTATTATGGTGTTTCCACAATGAAAATGCATCTGTGAGACATGTTCTTACTGTCTTTGTTTTTCATCATGTTAATATGTTAGTTTTGACTAGCTAGCATGCTGTACAAGATAAGGAAAATTTACAGCCACTTCCCAATTGTCTAAAGCCATTAGTGAAGAGCAGGTCCACACAGAAATCCGCAAATTTTTTGGCCTATCATTGAGCCTATGCATTTACTTATGTAAATCTGTGTGTGTGTATATATATATTTATTTATTTATTTATTCCGTTTTCATATTTATTTCAGTAATATTATTGACTAATATGCAAATGTTTATGTGATCTATTCACGATACAGTTTGTAATGTATTATTTTCTGTCTTATAGTAGATATATTATATGAGACACTTGCTTTGTTTAGCAAACAAGTTGATCTAATTGGATTTGCATTATAAACCTTAAATACAAGTTATTATTATTTTTATTTCATGTTTTAAGTTTTAGTTACTCTACTGTCAGAGTCATTTTGCTAAATCCGCAGATTGTTTAGATAAGTTCTGTGCAGAAATAGTAAAAAATGTCTGCAGATTCTGACTGGCCTGTTTGGGTTATGTGGTCAGTGTCTGTTATTTGATAAATTAGACTCCCAAACAATAGAGGAATTGCATCAGAAAACAAAATGTGATATCTTAGTTTACACTGCAGACAAATCACACAGAGGTACAAAGAGACATTTGAGATAATTTTATTCCATGTATGTAATTGTTGTGGTGAGAATCCTTACTGGTGGTTAAATTACTGGAGTATACAAATTATGCACAACATTGTGATACAACTGAAATTTATATCTATCTATCTATCTATCTATCTATCTATCTATCTATCTATCTAT
>CAIGQZ010010775.1:2965200-2980899 GCA_903798205.1 Danio tinwini
AAAAAAAAAAAAAAAAAAAAAAAAAATATATATATATATATATATATATATATTTATATACATACATGCATGAATACATACATACATACAAACATACAAACAATCTGCTTTTTAAATTATATTAAAATATATTTAAAATATATAATTACCGGTCAAAAGTTTGGGGTCAGTAGGATTTTTAAATGTTTTAAAATAATCTTCTCCTGCTCTCCAAAGCTGCATTTATTTCATCAAAAATACAGTAAAATAGTACAACTGTGAAATGTTATTGCACTATAAAATAACTGTTCAAAAGTAGTTTATAATTTAATTTAATCATTTATTCCAGTGATTTTAAAAAAGAAATTTTAGCTTTAGAGTGACATTGTCCTTCAGAAATCACTCTAATATTAATTATTATCATAATTATAATTATTATTGTTATTAATATTATTATTATTAATGGTAATAGTAATAAAAGCAATTATGACTAGAGTAACAATTTAATTTGAAGCTACATACAATAAGTAATAAATAAATATTTAAGTAATTTATTTTAAGTTTTATTAAATAAATATTTACATTTTTTTTACATTTAATAAATGCCGCTTGAACAGAATAATTTTTAGAATAAATAAAAAAATTTAAAAACAGACCCCAAACTTTTGACTATATATATAATTTTATATATTTTTAATTACATTATATGTTAAATTGTAAATTGTTATCTGAAAGAAAAATATATATTCAGAGTCAACTTCATTGTCACATGATTCTTCTCAAATCCTTCTAAAGCACTGAAAAGAAACATTGATTACTAATAAAGCTGAAAATGTTTGAAAACATACCCTGATACATTTTGGTTCATTCTTTGTTAAATACAATCATACAACTTTTTTTTCAGTCTTTTGTTACACCATAAATGTCCCTTACTGTCATTTTTCATCTATTTTATCCATCCACGCAGAACGAAAGAATAGACTTCTTAAAAAAAAAAAAAAACTAATTGTACAAGTACATGAGTCAAGAGTATTTTAATGATTTAGCAAAATGCATGGAAAGCATCAATGCATCACTCTTTCTTACTCTTTTCTTATGTGTTTCTTACGATACATAATTGCATTGATTTGAAAAAGGCTGCACATTTAATTGTAATCACATAGCTTTGTTCATGTTCTGAAATGAAGTTTGTTTATCCTGCAGTGTATCTGTGGCCAGAGGTAACCTGTCCTCCATCGTGTGTCTCTCTCAGCCTGTGACGGAGGTGAAAGATGTGGTGCTCCGTGTCTACATCGATAAGTCCCGCGTTGTGACCACTAAAGTCTTCCGCTACAAAAAGACTCCTGAAATTCTCGCAGTGCTGCCCGACTGCAGCTTTGACAGGTACTGCTCATTAGTTAAAAGTATAGTTCACCCAAAAATGAAAATGTAAACACTATTTACAAGTCTTCAAGGGCTTCCAAACCTACGAGTTTCTTTCTCCTGTTGAACACACAAGAAGATATTTTTAAGAAAGCTGAAAACTGTTGAATACTATAGAGGACTAGAGCTGTGTTTGCATATAAAGATGTGAATTAGACTTATGCACAAAACTGAAATATTGCGAAAAACATTTGTGAATAAAGCATTGTTGAAATCCAAAGAGAACAGACTCGTCACTTCCTGATAAACTAATGCCAAAAATCTAAAATATAAATGTAATTTGCTACATTAGGAGCCACTTATGGGCTTTTTTCTTATATAATAAATTACATGTGCCTCAGTATACGAAAAGCAATGAGTGCATGGTAGCTTTTGTAGCCGTGACACGTTTTTTGGGAGTCCTTTGGCAGTAATCATTCTGGAGGTAATATTAATACCGAACCACTTTGCCGATGGTCTTTGGCTAAGGGATTTTAGAATGACCAAAACATCATGTTTAATGTGGTTTCTCTGCTGATTTGTCCATTAATTCAGTTCAATTCACCTTTATATGTAGATTCTCAAAGCAGCTTCACATAGAAGATTATAGTAAATTGAAACAGTGTCAGTTTTGTTTTCAGAGTTTAAGTTCAGTTTAGCTCAATTTAGTGTGGTTTAAACATCACTACTAAGAGTCCAAACACTGTGGAGCAATTCCATCAATTCGCAGCTCTACAGATCCCGAACCATGTAACCCAGTGGCGACAGCGGCGAGAAAAAAACATCACCAATTGGCGAAAGTGAAGATTTAAAAAACCTTGAGAGAAACCAGGCTCTGTTGGGCATGACCATTTCTCCTATGGCCAAACGTCTTGTGCAGAGCTGCAGTCTAGGCGCCGGAAGCTGGGCCTCAGCGAAGACTCTGCATTAATGCTGTCCTATCATTCCCGTTTTTGTTATCACGTGATGTGTTTGAAAAAATCACATTACTTTTCTTACGTGCATGCTGGAATTTATTCAGTAAATGTGTTTCCGTCTTTTTTTTTCCGTGCAGTTTTTTTATGCACATTTTGAAAATGCACATCTTGGTGTTTTCTATACACCCTTTTCACAAGACTGTTATTACACATTTAATCAGTATCTTAAATACTTAAAAGCTATTTATTTATTTACTTATTTTAAGTTTGAACATTTAAATGTATTTCCGTATGTATTATATCATATTTGATCAAATTAAAAAAAGATTTGTTGTACTCTCTTATTCACTGCTCTCTAAGTTTGTGAATGTGAAATGTGAAAAGGGTCCATTAAGCATTTTTTACACGGTATTCCAAAATGTTCATAAAAATAGATAAACATAGCTAGTGTTTTAAGCTTCCTTCAAAATATCTTCTTTTGTGTTGAAAAAACTCAAAGTGGTTTTGAACAAGTAAAGGGTGAGTAAATTATGACAGCTGGGGGTGAACTAACTCAATAATAAATCAGAAATGTCATGCAATATATAACGTTTAATTCTGTCAAATTGCAGTGGGTCACGAATCATAATTGAAGGCCGGAATCTGGACTCCGTCTACAGAACTGTGGTCTACTTTAAGCCAAAAGAAAGCCACCTCAAACCGGTTTCCACCGTATGAGCTGCTGTAAACTTTTACTTCTGAGATACAGTTGAAGTCAGAAATATTAGCCCTCCTGTGAATTTCTTTTTCAGATATTTCCTAAATGAACAGAGCAAGGACATTTTAAGTATTATTAGTACTTATTTAAGTATTTAATAAGTATTTCCTATAATATTTTTTCTCCTAGAGAAAGTATCATTTGTTTTATTTCAGCTAGAATAAAAGCAGTTTTTAAGTTTTTAAAAAACATATTAAGGTCAATATTATTAGCCCCCTTAAGCATTTAATTGTCTACAGAACAAACCCTCATTATGCAATGACTTGCCTACTTGACCTAACTTGGCTAATTCATTAAATGTCATTTAAAGCTGAATACACGTATCTTGAAAAATATGTAGTCAAATATTATTTACTGTCATCATGGCAAAGATAAAATAAATCAGTTATTAGAAATGAGTTATTAAAACTATTATGTTTAGAAATGTGTTCTTTCCATTAAACAGAAATTGGGGAAAAATATCCAGGGGGGGCTAATAATTCAGGAGGGCTAATAATTTTGACTTCAACCGTATCTGCCAGAATTGATTTAAATCTCGATTGATGACATTTTCTTTTGCATTCGTTTTATACTGGTTTTCTGAAGGAGTGCAGAGGTAAAGCCAAGCCCACCCGTATGGAGTGCATCACCCCTGTCTTCCCTCGAGATGAGACAGAAGAGGGCGAGCTTTCGTTTGACATGGATGGTGTGCTTGGTCTGTGGAAACATGACTTCTCCTACCACCCCTATGGCAGACCCATCCCGTTCGAGACCGAAGGGCACATACTGAGACTCTACCCTGGCTTTGATGAAGTGTCCTTACATGTATGTACATACTTCCAGTTACAGACATTATTGCATTGCATTGCTATATTTGGGTCTCCTATTATTCTTTACCAGGGTTTTATAAAGTTTGGTTTGTTGTTACTGCAGTAACTGAGGCACATGCTTTAAAGGCACCACCCTGTTTTTTTCCACAATATCTGTTTTGACGGAAAGAAGATTTTTTTTTAACACATCTCTAAACATAATAGTTTTAATAACTCATCTCTAATAACTGATTTCTTTTATATTTGCCATGATGACGGTACATAATATTTTACTAGATATTTATCAGCATACTAGTATTAAGCTTAAAGTGTAATTTAAAGGCTTAACTAGGTTCATTAGGTTATTTAGGCAAGTTAGGGTAATTAGGCTTAAGGGGGCTAATAATAATGACCTTAAAATGGTTAAAAAATTTTAAACTGTTTTTATTCTAGCCAAAATGAAACAAATAGGATTCCAGAATAAAAAATATTATAGGAAATACTGTGAAAAATTCCTTGCTTTGTTAAACATAATTTGGGAAATATTTGAAAAAGAAAAATATTTTAAATTTCTAATAATTTTGACTTCAATTATATATATTTTCTGTTGAATGTCTTAATAAATAAACGGGACGGGAAATTGAGGATTTAAAATTTGAATTAAACCTCAAAATAAAGGGTTTTAGAATAAAAACAATAACAACAATCTATTCAAAAAATCATATTAGCTAAATCAGTCAAGTTTGGAATAGTTCAGATTTTTTAAATGTTTTTGAAATAAGTCTTTAATTTAGTTTTCTGCTTATATAATCATATAAATTATGAGATTTAATAGTGTAAAACCACATTTGACATCTATAAATCTAAATATACCAATTCAGAATTAAGGAGCGGGGAAAATAAGTACTGAACACATCATGTTTTTTTCTTGGGTTAATATTTCTAAAGGAGCTGTTGACATGGAATTGAACCAGATTTTGGTAAAACCCCAAACAATACAAACATAAAAATAAAACAAAACAAAACAGATCTGAAAAATTTGTTTTGTGTAATAACACTGGAATGACACAAGGAGAAAGTACTAAACTACTGAAATGTATTTATTACTTTATATTAAAGGCTTTTTTAGTGATGGCAGCTTAAAGACGTCTCTCATTAGGAGAATAAAGTCACATGCATTGCTCAGGTGTGAGTTTTTCACAGACTTCAACAGAGTGTAAAAATCTTGATAGTTTTGTGGGTCTCATCTATCAAATTTGATCTTTATTTTGTATTTTCTATTGGATTCAAGTTGGGTGATTGGCTGGGTCATTCTACAGCTTGATTTGTTTTTCTCTAAAAGCATTTGAGAGTTTGCTTGGCTGTGTTTTTGGATCATTGTCTTGCTTAAATGTCCACCCTGGTTTCATCTTCATCATCCTGCCAATGTAGATGTTGGACTGAAACTAATATTTTATTATGTTTTCACAACTTTTTCCCTGCACCATTTCATTCTATTACGCCTAACTTAATTTGTAAACTAATTACAGGGAGTGCAGAATTATTAGGCAAATTAGTATTTTGACCACATCATCCTCTTTATGCATGTTGTCTTACTCCAAGCTGTATAGGCTCGAAAGCCTACTACCAATTAAGCATATTAGGTGATGTGCATCACTGTAATAAGAATGGTGTGCATAACAGGTGTGCATAATTATTAGGCAACTTCCTTTCCTTTGGCAAAATGGGTCAAAAGAAGGACTTGACAGGCTCCGAAAAGCCAAAAATAGTGAAATATCTTGCAAAGGGATGCAGCACTCTTAAAATTGCCAAACTTCCTGAAGCGTGATCATCGAACAATCAAGCGATTCATTCAAAATAGTCAACAGGGTCGCAAGAAGCATGTGGAAAAACCAAGGCGCAAAATAACTGCCCATGAACTGAGAAAAGTCAAGCGTGCAGCTACCAAGATGCCACTTGCCACCAGTTTTGCCATATTTCAGAGCTGCAACATCACTGGAGTGCCCAAAAGCACAAGATGTGCAATACTCAGAGACATGGCCAAGGTAAGAAAGGCTGAAAAACAACCACCACTGAACAAGACACACAAGCTGAAACTTCAAGACTGGGCCAAGAAATATCTCAAGACTGATTTTTCTAAAGTTTTATGGACTGATGAAATGAGAGTGAGTCTTGATGGGCCAGATGGATGGGCCCGTGGCTGGATCGGTAAAGGGCAGAGAGCTCCAGTCCGACTCAGACGCCAGCAAGGTGGAGGTGGAGTACAGGTTTGGGCTGGTATCATCAAAGATGAGCTTGTGGGGCCTTTTCGGGTTGAGGATGGAGTCAAGCTCAACTCCCAGTCCTACTGCCAGTTCTGGAAGACACCTTCTTCAAGCAGTGGTACAGGAAAAAGTCTGCATCCTTCAAGAAAAACATGATTTTTATGCAGGACAATGCTCCATCACACGCGTCCAAGTACTCCACAGCGTGGCTGGCAAGAAAGGGTCTAAAAGAAGAAAAACTAATGACATGGCCTCCTTGTTCACCTGATCTGAACCCCATAGAGAACCTGTGGTCCATCATCAAATGTGAGATTTACAAGGAGGGAAAACAGTACACCTCTCTGAACAGTGTCTGGGAGGCTGTGGTTGCTGCTGCACACAATGTTGATCGTGAACGGATCAAAACACTGACAGAATCCATGGATGGCAGGCTTTTGAGTGTCCTTGCAAAGAAAGGTGGCTATATTGGTCACTGATTTGTTTTTGTTTTGTTTTTGAATGTCAGAAATGTATATTTGTGAATGTTGAGATGTTATATTGGTTTCACTGGTGTAAATAAATAATTAAAATGGGTATTTATTTGTTTTTTGTTAAGTTGCCTAATAGTTATGCACAGTAATAGTCACCTGCACACACAGATATCCTCCTAAAATAGCTAAAACTAAAAACTACTTCCAAAAATATTCAACTTTGATATTAATGAGTTTTTGGGTTCATTGAGAACACGGTTGTTGTTCAATAATAAAATGAATCCTCAAAAATTCAACTTGCCTAATAATTCTGCACTCCCTGTAGATTTGTTTTCTTTGCATATATGGATTTCTTTGGTTGTTTCCAACATCCGGTCAAAATTTCAAGTCAACAGCACCTTTAGAAATATGTTTTCTGAGAAAAACTGTGACGTGTTCAATACTTATTTTCCCTGCTATATACAGTACAGTAAATTGATTATTTTCTAAATCTTAAATTCATTCAGATTGTCACTATATCATCAAACATTATAGAGTAATTCAGATTTTTTTTATGTTCATGTTTTTATGTTTTGTTATGCACAACAATTAAGCAAAATTATTTTCACCAGTAATAACTTTAAATCCAAAACCATATCAATATTAAAACAAAATAGCAAATCCATTTTTCCCCTTATGATGCAGCACCAGAAGTTGAACCTTGTGAGTTCCTGCATGTCAATCACAATGACCGTGGGAGACGTTGACTGTGGCGGTAAAGTTTTGGATAATGAGATCACATGCAGGATCCCTAATAATCTCACCATTCCCAGTGAGGGTTTACCTGTAAAGGTGAGAGTTTGTAAAGCACATTTAGACCTGTAATTGTAGTACATTATTTTAAGTCAAAGCAGCTATTGGCACAATAAAACCTCAGTATTTTCTCATGCCAGGTAACAGTGAATGGGTACACGCATAATGTCGGCACTGTAATCGTGGTCAGTAACCACTATATGGTGGGCATTGTGCTTGGCATACTGGCAGCTCTAGTGACGGGTGCAGTTCTGGCCTTCATTGTGCTGAAAAACCTGAGGAAACAGAAAAAAGGTGAGCATTCTTCACAATTCAAGTCAGGCAACTGTGAAAAGTCTCACAGCCTTAAATAAGTAATGTCACGTCTCACTGCTGCAGTGCTTTTTCAGTCAATCCTCAATCACACATTTTAACAAGCACAGTGTTATGATTGATTATGAATCATCTGTTTTTTAATCCACAGCTTCGCAGACAGAAAATCGTCTCTCTTATTTTTCCCACAGTCGCTCACGAAATAATAGCGTGGATTTGAGTTCCTTAGGAGACTACAGACGTGGTGAGCAATACTTTATGAAAACAAGCAATATACTTGCTTGTTATTACAGTTGAAGCCCTCCTGAATTATTAGCCCCCCTGTATATTTTTTCCCCAATTTCTGCTTAATGAAAAGAAGACTTTTTCAACACATTTCTAAACATAATAGTTTTAATAACTCATTTCTAATAACTGATTTATTTTATCTTTGCCATGATGACAGTACATAATATTCGACTAGATATTTTTCAAGATACTTGTATTCAGTCTAAAGTGACATTTAAAGGCTTAACTAGGTTAATTAGGCAAGTTAGGGTAATTAGACAAGTCATTGTATAATGATGGTTTGCTCTGTAGACAATCTAAAACATATATTGCATAAGAGGGCTAATAATATTGACTTTAAATGGTTTTAAAAAATTATAAACTGCTTTTATTCTAGTCAAAATACATCAAATAAGACTTTCTCCAGAAGAAAAAATATTATAGAAAATACTGTGAAAATTTCCTTGCTCTGTTCAATTTAATTTGGGAAATATTTGAAAAATAAAATAAAAACTAATTACAGGAGGGCTAATAATTCTGACTTCAACTGTATGTGTTCAATAAATGCTCGATTTATGTTTATGCTGTTTATGTGCAGTCATGAATCATTTAGCACATCCTTGTTCCAAGGAGTTACCATGGATTTATTGTAGTACCAGTAACTGCAATATTGCACATTGTGGCAGGATTGGGAGATATACATATGAATGTATTATATTACTAATGTAGACATATATTAAAGGGATAGTTTACACAAAAATGTCCTGTTAATTGTTGGAAATCATTAGCCATTGAAATCAGTAGAAGAAACAAAAAACATTATGGAAGTCAATGGGCCTTTTTTTACAACCTTCTTCAGTATATCATCTTTTGTGAAGAAAGAAACTCAAACAGGTTTGAAATAACTGAAGGTATACAACAACTACAACAACTTTAGAGTTTTATGAACTTGTATGCATCCTATTGAAAGTGCTCTACTTTCTGTTTGTGTCTAGATTTGTTCTAAAAATATAGCTGCCTAAAATATTTTTTCAGAAATGCCTCTGTTATGTGATGTGTCCTCGTAGATCTGCCTCTCACCAGCATCACTGCACCCACTGGGCCCGTGGCCTTCTCGGGCCTGGCCTACACAGGCACTCTGGACACCACCCTGACTCCTCTCATGCCCCCAGAGAAGATCTCCATCACCAGCTTCCGCCCTGAGCTGCTGGAGGAGGTAAAGGATGTGCTGATTCCAGCCTCCACGCTCAAGGTTCATCACCACCAGATCATCGGAAAAGGTGGGAGTAGAAGTTTAATACTCTAGTACTTGAGAGTGTGTGGTCAGTATGATTGTTTTTTATGGTCACCAAGGCTGCTTTTTTACCAAGTTGTCAGAAAAACAATAAATATTCTGTGATTGTAAAGCACATTTTCAGCATCTTCAGTCTTCTTTGTCTAAAATAGTGATTTAATGCATAAGGAAGAATTATTATATTCAATGTTAAGGACAGTTGTGCTGCTTAGTATGTTTTTAGAGACTGTTACATTTTTTTAAGGATTTCTTATTAACCCTTGTGTGATGTTGGAGATGTTTTCATCCACTCTGGGGTGATTTTGAGTCTTAATTTGGCCACAACTTTCTCTGTGTTTCAGCAAATGGAAATGATTTTTGGTGACAAATCTTATTTTGACACACATTTTGGGAAAATTTTTTGAAAGTTTAAAAAAAAAACTCAACAATACACTCTGGGAAAATTGACGAAAGAATGCATGATTATATGCTGTCATGACTTTGCAATTAAAAAAATGTCATTACAATGGAAGTCAATGGGGCAAAAACAGCCACGAACATAACAAAATAGTCAATTTAAGCAGTACACAAGGATTAATGAATAGAAAGTACCAAAGACATTTGCATTATTTCATCACCTTAGAATTATAAGGTTCTATCTGACATTTTTTCAAAATTGAGTTATTGACATATTCTTATTAAATGACAACTTATTTACATTACGGAATGCTTTTTTTAAAAAGTTGTTTACATTTTAAGACTTTTTATTTAAAAACAAATGTTACACACAAACTGTTTGCTATATGAAATGCAAAAACTTTGAAGCTCAATATCTCAAAATCATTCAGAACGCAGATAGAACCTTATAACTCCAAGGTGACGATTTGTAGTGTTGCAGCTAAATGTCTTTACTGCCATTTTTGATCAATTTAATGTGTCCTTGTTTGCAAAATAAATAATCTAACAGTAGTTTTTACAAAAAATGCATACATTCTGAAATATGTGCAGATGTAAATCAGTTTTTATCAGAGAAACTCTTGTAAACAGTATATACTTATACACTTAATATGCAGTCACTGGACACTTTATTAGGTACACCTTCTGTTGCCTTCAGAATTGCCTTTATTCAACAAGGTGCTGGAAAAAATGGATATATTTCTAAATATACAAAAGGGCTAATATATATATTTTCTGTAAACACATTTTTGTTTTTGGTTTGTAGAAATGTAAATGTCTTTTAATGTCACTGTTGTTCAGTTTAACGTATCCTTGCAGGTATTAAATTGTAAATTCAGTAGGTTTCATAAGTAGAATAATTCACCCTGATTCCCCCCAGATTTTCCTTTTTCCTATTTTTTTAATACTTTTTTTGATACTTTTTTGATATAAAATAACATTTGTGGTGAACACAACTTCACACCACATTTTGTCTACAATGTGAATTAAACACACCTATACCAAAAAACATATATTTTTTATGCTGTTGTGTCTAATAAGTATTAATATTTGGGGTGTTTGTATGTGCCGTTTTTGTTGCTTGTTTACCACAAACCTTATTTTACTCAAAAACCAAACCCACAGTGAATTATTCTTCTGTTTTGACATCATCCCTGGACCACAAACATCTTACTGTCCCCAAACTCTTTTGTATCCTGTTAAACTATTCAAAAGTAATTACTGGAGGACAAAACAAGCTCATATTTTGAGTGTGAAGACTGTTGTCACTATTAAGACATGTTTTTTTTTTTTTATAGGACACTTCGGGACAGTTTACCATGGTTACCTCACTGACCACAACAAAAGGGAAATCCATTGTGCTGTGAAATCTCTTAACAGTAAGAAAATCCTCAATGAACAGAGCTCATAAAGACACTCCTGAAAAACTGAACGGCACTCTCGGGATAAACCACCTGATAGAAAAACATCAATTTCTTAAAATGAGCTGCCTTTAAAGTTGCTGTTCCTGTTACTTAAGCATTAGATTATGGTGCTAGCAGCAACACAAAAGTCAAGGGTTGGATTCATAGGGGATGCATCTGATTACATATATGCAGTACACTGAATACAATAAAAGTTCCTTTTCATAAAGTGTCTGGCAAATGTGTCAATAATGTAACAGTAGTTTGCCCAAAAAATACTTTCTGAAATATGAGCATCAATTTTCAAGCAACACACTGTGATGTAGATCAGTTTTTAAAAAGAGAAACTCTAAATGTAAACAGTATACACAATATACAAACACAGGCGACTTTATTAGGTACACCTTGTTGGTTCCAGGTTGGACCCCCGATTGCCTTCAGAACCACCTAAATTAAACAAGGTGAAAAATTAGGTGAAAAATTTATTAAAAAGTGAGTAAAAATATAAAATAGATTTTGCAGGACGGTGGCTCAGTGGTTAGCACACAAGAAGGTCGCTGGTTCAAGTCTCAGCTGGTCCAGTTGGCATTTCTGTGTTTAGTTTGCATGTTCTCCCCGTGTTCGAGTGGGTTTCCTCAGGGTGCTCCGGTTTCCCCCACACTCCAAAGATATGCGCTATAGGTGAATTGATTAAACTAAATTGGCCGTAGTGTATGAGTGTGTGTAAATGCGAGAGTATATATGTGTGTTTCCCAGTACTGGGTTGCAACTGGAAGGGCATTGACTGCATAAAACATATGCCGAAATAGTTTGTGGTATATTCCGCTGTTAAATAAATAAGGGACTAAGCCGAAAGAAAATGAATGAATGAATGAAATAGATTTTTTTTATGTATTTACATATATATACTGTTCTACTGAAATATTTTCTAAAATCAAAGGATTAAACCATTAAAAGAATTAAACCATTAAAAATGCATTTGCCCAGATATGTTATTAGAAGATACATTAAGGTAACATTTATAATAAAGTCTTCATTTAATGTCTAAAATGACTAAACTAAGGAACATACTTTTTACAATGCAGTTCTTTTGAATATTTTTTTAAATAAAAAATTTACTTTAGATCCACTAGATGTAGATTAGATTAGTGGAAAGATATTTTGTTGCACTTCCACTAATCTTAATCTAAATCTTGTGGATCTAAAGTAAATATTTTATTTAAAAAATGTTCAGAAGAACTGCATTGTAAAAAGGTGCATCCCAAATCGCATACTTATGCACTATTCTACGCCATTTTGTAGTAAAAATAGTGTAAGTAGTGCGTTCACACTGAAAACTTTAAAAATAATATGTGCACTTTAATTACCCGCATGATGCAATCATTCAATCGGTAAAATGACGTGTGGAATGATGGACACTTCACACACTCAACGACTGCAGCTCATAGATATGTACACTAGATATTGCATACGGACCCTGAGCATGCGTCAATAGCGTCGCCACGTTTGTACAGTGCTCCCAGCACAAATGTCTTTCAACTGCACTAGTCAAGATCGTGTGCCAACGTGAAGATGCTGGACTTTAGCGCTGTGTACGAGTGTAGTAACGAGCAAACAAAGAAAACAAAGCACAAAGGCAGAACATTTCATAGGTAAGATTTAGTTTTTTATGTTTTTATGTTATGAACTTTGGTGCTCAACAAGTAACGTTATTGATGATAATACAGACACTTACTGCATTCACTATAAGGCAGAGTAGCACCAACTTGCACTAAATATTGGGCTTAATGCTAGTTTTGTTGAGTAAAATAAGCAAACAATGTAAATTAAATATGACAACGAGATGCTGCGGTGCCAGCAACTTGTATTATTGTCGGCTAAGTGAACGAATCGCTCCCTCCGTCAGAATGAGAAGTGAAAGCAGGAGAGGGGGTGTGTTTCATGACACGGATTATATCAAAAACATTTGAGGTGTGCTCACACTATGCTATCTGAACCATGCCCAGGCGCGTTTCCCGGATCGTTTGAGAAGTGTGAGTGCTCTGAATCGGGCTCAGGCACGGTTCACTTGGGCTCAGGCGCGGTACGCTTACAGTGTGAGTGCAAGCGGGCCTGAGCCTGAAACTGAAAGCGAGACGTGACTTTTAAGGGACTGTTTCATTTGGATTAATTAATCATTCGTACTGTTCAATGAGCGCAAACTGTCGTAGATTATTAAAGACGCAAATCCCTGACTGCACCACAGCTTCAGCACACCTCCTAATTCCTGCAGCACGAGGACTTTATGATTGTTTATGAGCGTCAAAAAAGTGATGTAAAATTATAATTTTCGTAATAAAAAAAAAATGTGCGTACTGACCACCGGGAAAACTCCCGATCATAGATAAATGTGTATATGTGTATATCTCTGGCTCTGGATGGCCACAGTCCTCAACTACAGCTTGGTCCCGCATTCATTTAAAAGGAGCGCTACCCTGTACTAAAATGGCAGCTCTATTGACGCATTCCTTTCAATAGACAACAACAGGGCAGGCGACATCTAATGTAAATATCTATGGCAGCTTTGCTCACGTAGCAGAAGGGGCGGAGCTATCGGGCGCACATGTTGGATAACTATTTATTTTGGATTATGAAAGCAAAATTCTCCTACAAGAGTGATTGTAGCGCCTCCCGATGGTGAATGCAGTTATACTCATGACAGGTATTATTTGGTACTTGGGTCATGTATTTCACTAATTTGGCAACTGACAGACGTCATCAGAGAATCAGTTTGAATTTCCGCGTAGTAAAAAAACATTAGTGTTCCATTTGGGATGACACTACATTCATATACTATGCTGTGTAAGTGCATAAGTACATAGTGTATAGTGTGCCATTTGGGACGCAGCTTATGGTCCTTACTTTAGTTATCTTAGATATCTGATCAGCCAGTCACATGAAAGCTACTAATTTAGGTGTGTAGACCTGTTCAAAAGACCATCTGAAGTACAGTACAAGCATTTCATTTAGTCATTCATTTATTTTCCTTCGGCTTAGTTGCTTATTTATCAGGGGTCTTAGTTGCTTATTTATCAGGGCCCTTCCAGCCGCAACCCAGTACTGGGAAACACCCGTACACTCTTGCATTCACACACTTACTTACACACTTCGGCCAATTTAGTTGATCACCTATAGAGCATGTCTTTGGACTGTGGGGGAAACCGGAGCACCCGGAGGAAACCCATGTCAACATGGGGAGAACATGCAAACTCCACACAGAAATGCCAACTGGCCTAGCTGGGACTGGGACTACCGTACGAGCATTTCTTCAGGCTAAAATAAATGTAAAATGTATGCTAGGTATATTTTGCTATATGAAGTTGAAATGATTGAGCCTCACATATACAAAATATACTTAGCATGTATTTTACATTTATCTTAACCAGAAGAAATGCTCGTATTGTTCATCAAATGATCTTTTTGATCCCGTCTACATGCCTAAATGAGTAGCTATCATATGATTGGCTGATCAGATATTTGCATTAATATCAGTTAAACAGCTGCCCCATTTGCATACGCTCATACAACATCATGTTTTGTCTTTCTGGTAGGAATAACAGATGTGGAAGAGGTGGAGCAGTTTCTCAAAGAGGGCATCCTGATGAAGGGCTTTCATCACAGCAATGTTCTCTCTCTGCTGGGCATCCTGCTTCCAGAAGAGGGGCTTCCTTTGGTGGTTTTGCCTTATATGAAACACGGAGACTTGCGTCACTTCATTCGCTGTGAGAATAGGGTCAGTTGCTAAAATGTAAACTCATCAGATATGTTATGTATTTTGCCTTCACCGTTGTCTAACACAAAGTTATTTCACAACATGACCTCCGGCATTGCTCAGGAAATGATTTAGTATTGTTGTTTTATTCTAGAATCCTACAGTTAAGGATTTAATAGGCTTCGGGCTCCAGGTTGCTAAAGGAATGGAGTATCTGGCACAAAAGAAGTTTGTACACCGGGATCTGGCAGCACGCAATTGCATGTGAGTATATAAAGATTAGGATTTAGGGGCCTGATATACGTTAAGAAATTAACTGGTTAGTGGTGTATTTAGGGAGTTTGAAACATCTTGCCAAAGCACGCTTATTGGAAAAGTTCTCTCCATCTTCGAAAAGCCTATGATTTGGTAGGTGTTGTTTTATAGCTCTGCCTTATATATGTAAATCTACTTGAGGTAACTTTTTTCTTTTTAGTTCAGGGTGTCTGCAGGGTCTTAAAAAGTCTTAAATAAAAAAGAATTGGCCTTAAAAAATCTTTAATTTACTGAAAAATTGTGTTGTATGTCTTAAATACATTTAAACAGGTCTTCATTTTCCTTTGTCCATGTAAAGCTACCCAATCAAAAATAATTAACTCTACTTACCAATATGGTTTATTTATCTTCCTTACAACCTTACAATAACATATGTTTAAAGTTTTCCATGTATTTATGCATTTATGCACTGATTCATTTATTTGAACTGTACACACCTACTGCACATGTACATTTGTAAATTATGGACACATCCACTGTACATATACATTTGTAATTATGTTTATCTATCTGCACACTTCTGATTATTAATAGCAAACTGTACATTTATCCAT